>JAJHZJ010000222.1:1264318-1519453 GCA_023548195.1 Bettongia penicillata ogilbyi
CAATTTGATATAGTTTATACTCATAACTTACTAATTTTTGAAGCATGACCTAGAGGTTTCCCCACTGTATTATCCACTTTTGCAGCTCTCTCAGAGCTCTTCCCCTTTCCTCCTTCTCCCTCACAGGATTGCTTTGAGATAGGACAGCCATTCCATTTCATTCCTGTTTCCCAAATGGAACAACCAAGGCACAAGACTACCTAGCAACTTTCCAGGGCAGAATGTAGGCATGAGAAGTTATGGCATATTTCTCCCACATGCAGCTCAATTCTCTGATCAATACACTGAACACTACTTGTAAACTATGGGAATTATTTGGCAGATATATTTTACTTGGAGGTTTAATAGATATAGGATTGTTGTTTATCATCTCATGATGATTAATACTTAACACAGAGAGGTAGCTGCAGATCTGGCATAAACAGGAGGTGAAATATTAATTGACTAAGAGGGATGGCCCAAGTCAGTGAACTTACTTTTAATGTCCTCCCAATTCCCTTTTTGTTATCACATCTTTTACTCCTGCCACACAATAGCATATCTCTCTCTCCCAAACTCCAAATTACCTCTTCCGTGAACCATTTTTACAGGACTTTGTGTTCATTGTCGATGTGATTAAGTTTTATTAATGGAGAACCACTTAAGGTGTAACCTCTAAGAGAAGTCTTTGTTTTTTAATGTTGTTCTTTGTCCTTCATTTTCAAAGAGGACCAGTGACATCATGGCACGATGTCTTGACTTGCATTGAGTTGGATTTCAGTGAGACAGAGTGGCACAAAGTTGTCAGCCTTGGTACCTCTTCCTGAGTCTTCAAAGTTTAGTAGTAAGACAAAAGTCAGGACAACTGACAATGGTTCTAGCTGGAGTGGATTGGTATCTTCGATGTCTGACCAAGCTAAGCAATCCACAGCATCTGCTTCAGCCACCTTCATAGCTGTTGAACAAACTATCCTCATCTGCCCATTCTTCTGGGGGAAATCTTCACATACTTGGGTAGACATCCCCCTAATTCACCTATGGGTACAAGATCTATTGGTTTCCCTCAACATGCTGGGCTATCTCCAGTCATCCTGATCTGTATTTGGCCATTGGACCCAGATGGCTCTGGAGGAAAAGTGAGGTTGGTGTCCTTGTACAACCTTTCCTCACTCAAATCCAATTCAATTGCAAGTCATGTCATCAGCTTTCTGATATCATGGTCCTCTTGGAGAATGAGGGACAAACCACAACCACATCCTTCAATGTGATTTAGGCTGTTAACCCATATACTTTTACCAGGGTATGGCCCTGCACATGCTACAATTTCTTGGAGTCACAGGTGAGAGCTGAGTGAATCAAGTGGACACGCAAAAGTGTTGGTGATGAGCAGCCCTGAAAAAGGTTCAGTAAGACTTCACACCAGAGGTGCTAGTCCTCCTGAACCACCCCGACCCCCTCCCCGTACACCCCAGTTTTTTTAATAGGGCATTCTTAAAGACTAAACTACCATTAAACCTTTAAGGCCTCTAACCATACATTTGGAGGCATTGTGGAAAGACCTTCAGAGACACTAGCCCAAGGCTCTCAACTCACAGCACCAGGCAGATGTCTCTGGTGAGCCCCTTGGTAATACTTTCTGCCATTCATTCGTGTTGGACCCAACGCTGTGGCCTGATTCAGCCAAGGGAAGTGTTTTTCCAATTTCAGTTTTGGTTTCTGCTTTCAGGGAACTAGTGACATGTTACAGAGATGTGTTACAAGGAAGCCAGGAGGGTCAGGTCTTGGCAGACTTGTCTGATCTATTATCTCTCCATCCTGGCCCCCCAGTCCTCCTTTTTATAGGTCCATTGTAGTTTCCCAGCAATCCTTGGAGCATGTGTCTATGACATGAGCTTATGTAACAGAAAGGAAGCATGGTTGCTATTTGACCACTTCCCTAGAAAACTAAGTTCATTTCTCTGTTGCAAAGAGCAAGAATTTCTTGGTAAAAGAAGCTAGCCGAGGAGATTGAATGCATCCAAAGACCCTTGTCTTAGGGTGGTCTGCAGTCCCCATTCTTCTCCTCTTGTCATGGAATTGCAAATTAACCTTGCCAGTTTCTCTCCTTTTCAATCTCTACATCAGCAAGTAGGAGTCTCAGCTGGCCTGCATTCCCAAATGCTGCCTGAGCACAGATAAATAACACTGAGGACAACCCTTTAAAACCCAAGAATTGTCACCACAAAAGACTCCAACCTGAACAAGCCTCATATCAAACAAGAGAAGAGAATTGGGCAAAATCCCCAGGCCTGCAAACCCTATGGAATCTGTTCCAAAATACATTGCAAACTCCCACTGATCTAATAAAAACCTTTGATAATAGCCCAGTGGACTCTTTCTAAAGAGACAGAGAGCTGGCCCTGGGAGTGTGGATGTTTGGATGCCTTATTTACTGCTCCCACCCTGTGACAGGTCCAGAGCAGTCTGTTACCCCCGGCAGATTAGTAAAGGCCTGGCACCTGGTGTCAGGTTGCTGACAGCAGGTATGGTACTCCCACAACTGTCAATATAGAAGAATTACCAGAAAAGATCAAACAAGTAAGGGAAGAAAATCCTCTTGAATAAGCCCCCTGTGCATATGAAAGGCTAGAGGCTCAGGCCAACCTGCCCAGGGAGAGGAGCCCCTTCTGATTTAAACTGGCCGCTTATTCCCATTCCAGGAAGGGATTTCAAATTCTCAAAAAATCTTTTAAGCCTTTAATAAGAGAAAAGGATTAGGAAAACACACACGCTCACAAACTCCTTCCTTCAAAGCATTGGATTGGTGGGATACCCAGTCTGGTAGAGTAAATGTGATACATAGGAGTATAAGGTTTTAAATGTTTTAATATTTGGAGGAAAAGGCCAACACAAATTCCTTCCAGGGGATACAGGGATGAAATGAAGATTTCTTACAAGTGCTAATGTGTAACTGGCAGGGGGTTAGGGGGTTTGGGGTGGTGGAGCCAAAGAAAGGTTGTAAAGATGCTTATTAAAAAGAGATCTGTGAAGAATCCAGGACGTGCTCATCAGGAAAGGAACTTACTCTTAAGGATGCTGAACAAGATTTCTATGCCACAAAACAGGGAGGAGGAAAAAAACAATCATAAAATTTTTTAACACCAGAAGAAACCGTAGAGTAATCTAGCTCAGAAAGTTTTTCATTTTATTTTTTTTCCAAATTTATTAGTGTATTTATTTTCAACAATCACTTCTATAAATTCCATATTTTCTCTGCTTCCTTTCCCCTTCCCTCTCCAAGATGACACCCAGTCTTATACATACGTTCCTATTAAACACATTTTCACATTAGTCGTGTTGCATAGAAGTATAAACGAATGGGAGAAACCATGAGAAAATCAAAATAAAACAAAACATAACAAAGGAGAAAATGCCTCTGCTTCATTCTGCCGTTCTGACTCCACAGTTCTTTCTCTGGATGTGGATGGCATTTTGCATCATGAGTTCTTTGGAAATGTTTTAGATCCTTGTATTGCTGTGAAGGCTAGGCCAGAATTTTTTTAAAATTTAAAAAAAAAAGATAAAAAACTTTTTGGGGAACATAGAAATTTTTGTGATGGTCTACTATGTTATCTATCTTAAGAATATTTATGCATCATATATATTATTTATGTATGATGAGATACATATGTATGCATGGTATATGTATGTATGCACTGTGCTAGGTACCAGGGATATATGCATGTATACATACGCAGCATTTGGCACAAAGTGGGTGTTTAATAAATACTTGATTAATTTGTTGATGAATACATTTGCCAATGAAATCACAACCCAGTCCCTTAAGGGAATACATACACACACACACATACATATATGTACATATATATATGCATACATATATAAATATACACATAACATATATAGTGGTTGGGTGGCATAGTGGATACAGCTCAGGCTAGGTCATGCAGTGGATAGGGTGTTGACCCTGGAATTAGGAAGACCTAAATTCAGACTGACCTCATACACTTACTAGCTATGTGACCCTGGGTATGTCACATAACTGCTTTAGTTCGTCATCTGTAAAAGGAGATGAAGAAGAAAACAGCAAACCACTCCAGTATCCTTGCCAAGAAAGCACCAGATGGGGTCAGGACATAGCTGAAAAGACTGAACATCGACAATAAAGAACAAATAGCTGAGGAAGGGAGGGATGGAGGAAAAGAGAGGGAGAAAGAGAAAGTTTTTTTAATACAAAGTTTCTGCTGATGAACTGTCATTAATGAAGTTTAGAACCTTCCCTGCAAGTTATAGGTCTAGAGAGCAAAGGATTAGAGAGTCTGTAAATGGCAGCAAGAGATTTTTAACCCAGATCTTCTTGCTTGAGTAAGACTTTCCGTGTTGTCTCTCTTTGTATTATGTGCGTGTGTTTGTGTTTGTGCGTTTATACATAGGATAGAGATAAAACATGGATCTGTAACTTTATGAACAGAAGGGTCCTCTTAAATAAGGAAATTCCTTCTATTAATGCAAGTCTTTCTCTTAACTTATAGGCTTAGAGAATTGTTTGGGGTCACCAAGAAGTGTTTTGCCCAGGGTCACATAGCCAATATGCTGTCAGAGGCAGTACTTGAACTTGAGTCCTTCAATGGATCTTTGACCTCACTGTTGTGAGCAGTCCCTCCTGTGGTGCAGATAGCATGGACCATCCCTGAATTCTCCTTCTATGTCTATGGCCTCCCGTTATTCTCCACAGGGCTCCTCTTTAATGAACTGGTTTGCTGGAATCTTTTTTCTCAATCTCTTTCTATTAAACTGGATACCAGTGGAGGATCTAGGCTATGCACCAGTTCACCTCTTACTCTTGGTATATCACTGACCTCCCTTCTTCTCTGATGACAACCTTGACAACACTTGACAGCCCTATTCATGCTCATCATGTGTGTCTCCACTGGCCATTCATTCTTCAGTAACCATTGCATTCCACTCCTTGTTTCCATATAGTGTTTTCACAGAAACATTGATGGCAAAAAAATAAGGTTTGTTTCAGGGAGAAGCATGGAGTCATTAAACACAATGAGCAATTTCCCAAAAGCCTTCTGCTCCGGTTCCCTCCTCCTAGTCAGTTCTGGGCCCTATGAATTGTCCCTCCAAGATGGTGGTCTGATCAGTACATGTACCAGCTCTACAACATGCTCATCCAACTGCATTTTTTTAGTTTGAACTATAGACACTCTTAGTGCCCTTTGTTTTTCCTGTGCAGGTGGTTAGATCAAACCCTTATTATATTAATTATCATTTATTTAATTCAGGTGGCTATCAATGCTTGATACAATCAGTGCAATGTCCTCAGTAACTATAGGAAATCTCTCTTCCACTTGAATTCTGCACTGAATGTCTTCTACGATGATGGCAAATACCTTTGGTACCTCATACCTAAGGTAAGATTAATAATCAGGAGGGGCGGAGCCAAGATGGCGGAGTAGAAGGACGCACGTTTACGAGCTCCGAAACCAAAGCCCATAGAATTAATATAAAAAGAGACCCCCATAACTTCTGGGTCAATACAAGGTGTGCAGAAACGGAGTGGAAGAGATTTCCGTGCCAGAGAGCCCTGAAGAGCCATCCCTGGGGTCCGTTGCGCTCCGGAAAGTGGACCCCACCCCAACGCTGCCCTGGCCGCGGCCCCAGAGAAGCTGACCCGAGCAGGCTTCAGACACGGAAGCTCCAGCAGCCGGGAAAGTCCCTCTGCCCACAGAAGCTACAGGTCAGTGAGAAAGAAGGCTGGGCTAGAGGAGGGGAGCGGAGCGTCTCCGTGACTCGGGCCCCCTCAGGAGGAAGCGGCAGAGACGGGGGCAGGAAGCCGCAGAAGCAGAGGGGTGGGCGGCGGCTGAGGCGACAGCGGCCCGGGACTCAGGAATCCCCCAGCAGCAGGCAGGATCTTCATTAAGGAAGGTTCCTGCATAAAACCTGAGGGAGCTGAGCCTGGGAGATGGCCCTGCCCCCACCCCGCTCTATTACTGAAGGCCTCTGCATAAAGCCCTTGAAGGAACTGAGCCTGGGAGGCGGGACCCCACCCCGCCCCCACCCGCTCGATTCCTGAAAGTCTCTGCATAAAGCCCCTGAGGGAACTGAGCTTGGGAGGTGGCCCTGCCTCCACCCCAGCGCCAGAACTAAAGCGTGCTGCGGTAAGCACATTTGAATCTCAGAGGCCAAGCATTAGCTGGGCGGATCCAGGCGGGGGTGGAAAGGAATCTCAGAAGTCAAGTAACTGGCTGGGAAAATGCCCAGAAAAGGGAAGAAAAATAAGACTATAGAGAGTTTTTTCCAACAAATGCAAATGATCCCGACCTTTGGATCTGATGACGAGGACGTATTCCTGCCATCAGGGAAAGATGTGGAGGGCGGGGCCTCAGTACCCCAGACACCCCAGGGGGGTGGCGGGTGGGCTCAGGCCCTGGAAGAGCTCAAAAAGGATTTTGAAAAGCAAGTTAGACAGGTGGAGGAAAAACTGGGAAGAGAAATGACAGAGATGCAAGAAAAGTATGAAAAACGGGTCAATACCTTGGTAAAGGAGACCCAAAAAAATGCTGAGGAAATTAACACCTTGAAAAATAAGCTCACTCAATTGGCAAAAGAGGTTCAAAAAGCCAATGAGGAGAAGAATGCTTTCAAAAGCAGAATGAGCCAAATGGAAAAAGAGGTTCAAAAGCTCACTGAAGAGGATAGTTCTCTCAAAATTAGAATGGAGCAGATGGAGTCTAATGACTTTACGAGAAACCAAGAAATCACTAAACAAAACCAAAAGAATGAAAAAATGGAAGAGAATGTGAAATATCTCATGGGAAAAACAACTGACCTGGAAAATAGATCCAGGAGAGACAATTTAAAAATTATGGGACTACCTGAAAGTCATGATCAAAAAAAGAGCCTAGACATCATCTTCCATGAAATTATCAAGGAAAACTGCCCTGACATTCTACAACCAGAGGGCAAAATAAGTATTGAAAGAATCCATCGATCACCACCTGAGAGAGATCCAAAAAGAGAAACTCCTAGGAACATTGTGGCCAAATTCCAGAACTCCCAGCTCAAGGAAAAAATCTTGCAAGCAGCTAGAAAGAAACAATTCCAGTACTGTGGAAATACAATCAGGATAACTCAAGATCTAGCAGCTTCTACATTAAGGGATCGAAGGGCGTGGAATAGGATATTCCAGAAGTCAAAGGAACTAGGACTCAAACCAAGAATCACCTACCCAGCTAAACTGAGTATAATACTTCAAGGGAAAATATGGTCTTTCAATGAAACAGAGGACTTTCAACCATTCTTAATGAAAAGACTAGAGCTGAAAAGAAAATTTGACTTTCAAACACAAGAATGAGAGGAAGCATGAAAAAGGAAACAGCGAAGAGAAGTCTTAAGGGACTGACCAGAAGTGAACTGTTTACATTCATACAGGGAAAGACAATATTTCTAACTCTTAAAACTTTTCAGTATCTGGGTAGTTAGTGGGACCACACATACACATGTACACGCATGCACACACATACACACATGCACACACATACAGAGATAGAGAGCACAGATTGAACTGAATAGGATGGGACCATACCTTAAAAGAAATTAAGGTAAATGGTGAGAGAGAAATGTAGTGGGAGGAAAGAGGGGGAAATGGAAGGGGGTAACTATATGTCATTTAAGAGGCAGGTAGGAGTTTTTCTTAGTGGAGGGAAAAAGAGGAGGGCTGAGAAAAAAAACAAACAAACAAGAATTTTACCCTCATCACATATGACTAAACGAAGGAGTGAAATGCACACTCATTTTGGTATGAAAACCTATCTTACAGTATAAGAAAGTGGGGGAGGAGATATTGCAAGGGGGGGGATGATGGAAGGGAGGGCAAAGGGAGGAGGGAGCAATTTGAAGTCAATACTTGGGGAGGGACAGGATCAAAAGACAGAAGAGAAACAATGAGGGGCAGGTTAGGATGGAGGGTAATCCAGTTAGTCTTACACAACACGACTATCAGGGAGGTCATTTGCAAAACTACACAGATATGGCCTATAATGAATTGCCTGCCTTCCCAAAGGGAATGGGTGGGGAGGGAGGGATGGGGAGAATTTGGAACTCAAAGTTTTAGGAACAACTGTTTAGTATTGTTGTTGCAACTAGGAAAGAAGACATACAGTTAAGGAGGAATAGAAAGTCATCTGGCACTACAGGAGAAAAGAGAAGATGGAGGCAAGAGAAGGGAGGGATGACAGAAGAGAGGGCAGATTGGAGATAGGGAAAATTAGATTGCTTGATGTATTGGGGTGGGGGGAGGGGATAAAAGGGGAGAAAATTTGGAACCCAAAATTTTGTGAAAATGAATGTAAAAAGTTAAAGAAATAAATAAATTTTTAAAAAAAAGATTAATAATCAGGAGGTCATTGAATAAAATTTCCCTCTGCTGTTTTACCTTTCAAGAAATCTTGCATCAGTTTTATCATATGCATGAAGAAGATGACATTTTCCTCTGCCAAATGAAATGCTTTTGTGTAACCCACAAACAATAAACATAGTAGTATCTTGTTTTCTCTCTAGGTTTTAGTCAGTTCTGTGCTTTTTAAGATTCACATGTTTTATCCAATGATAGAATGAAATTTTCTTTGCAATTCCAGTGTGCAGCAGCACATATCTTTTGACTGAATGATTGAGTGATGTGTTTTGCTCAGTATGGTGGGCTCCAAACTTTTCTGATCTCCCACTTCTATTTATAAAAAAAAATTGGCATGGGCCCATACATATCCATATTTATTTATTTAGAGACTAGACACATGTATTGTAATATGTATTAGAAATTGCAAAGCATAAACATACATTTTTAAAGGAGACAAAGCTGAAATAAACATTGTAAAACTATTTTTTAAATGTTTCTTAAATATGCTAAAAAAAAAAAAAAAAAAAAAAAAAAAAAAACAACTTTCTTTGCACAGACCAGAGGACTTAAAAGGTGTAAGTAAGCAATATCCACCACTAGCACCATGGTGGGTATTGGAGAAAGGGAAGGTGGAGCTATGATCTGCCTTCCTGCCTTCCTGGGAAGGGGCCCATGTAACAGCCCATCCCACAATGGAAGGGAGATCATCAAAGCTAAGTAATGCTACTATTCTCCTTAGTGGTTTTTTAAACAATTTTTTGAACTGATGGTACTTGTTTTTTATAAGTCTCACATTTCTCTCCATATCGTTCTCTCTCCTCTTCTCAGAAAGTCATCCCTTGTTAAAAAAAAAAAATATAGAAAAGGAAAAAAATTGATTTTAAGACTCATAGCAGAAGAAAACAATACATCAAAAAAGTCTTATGTTCTATGAAATATTCCACACTTGTGGACTTCTGTCTCTAAACTGTATTTTCTTTTGCTTTTTCTATGGGGCCAAGCCTGGCCATTACAATTCTGTAACACTCAGTTTTAATCATATTGTTTTGGCCATTCTTTACTTTTATATTATTGTAGTAATTGTGTATAGTTTTCATTGTTCTGTTTCCTTCACTTTGCCTCAGCTCATACATGACTTTATCTCTCTGTATTCATCATTTTTAACCTTTCTTATACAACAATAATATTCTATTACATTCATATAGCAAAATGTGCTTAGTCATTCCCTAATTGATAGGTGTCTACTTTGTTTCTAGTTCTTTAATACTACCAAAAATATTGCTATAAATACTTTGATATATGTGGAAACTTACGTTATTGACCTCACCGGAATATCTAGGTCACTTTCTGTGTGTAATCTCAAAATTGTTTTCCAGAATGGCTGTTCCAATTTGCAGTTTCACCAACAATGTATCAGTGTACCTTTCTTTCCTCAACCCTTCAACGTGGTTTACTTCTATTTGTCATCTTTGCCAATTTTTGCTGGCCATGGAATGAAATTTCAGAGTTTTTTTTTTTTTTATCTCAATTTGTCTTATAAATGCGGTGGTTTGGAGCAACCTTTCATAGGATTGTTAATAATTTGCAAGTTACCTTTTCAGAATTGTTTGCTAATATTCTTTGATCCCTAACTGGTTGGGGCATGGCTTTTGGGCTTACGTAGTTCTGTTAGTCGTCTATACATTTTATTCTAAGGATTCAAGTTTGATTATTCTATCTCTGGAACATAGATCTTCTTTTTGGGGACAGGATGTTTGAGAGCTCATATGGATGGGAGAAAATGTCTAGGACCTCATCATATTGGTCATGCGACCAGAAATAAAATGTTTCCTACAGTTACTCCCTAATGAATCCTCTAACACAAAAAAATTGGGTTCAATGTGCCCACATTTTGAGATATCTGCTCTAAAATCTCATTCGCAAAAAGCCTGTTCACTTTCTTCTCCTAGCTTCGTCAAGGATACTTTTGCATGTGCTGACTATTCTCATCAAGATTTTGTAGAGATGGGAAAGTAAGCATATGGTTCTCTAGTTAATGACTCTGTCTTATGTGCCTTTTTTTTAAAAGTAAAATTAGGGTGTGAATTTTATTCCAGATCTTTGGCATCTTCCCATCTTTCTGATACCTTGAGAGCTGATCCCTCAGTGTTCTAATACATATACTTAAATATATTTCATGTGTATCTAAATGTATAATGTCCAAATGATATGACAGATGTTATTCTTGTTTTATACCTTTCTAATTTTATTTTGCTTATGTGAATTCATACTGTATAATAGAAAGACTTAATAAATTTTGACATAAAAGAAACGAGACTATCACTTCAATGATTATGCATGTAGACATGGTAAACTAAGTTATTATGAATATTTAATTATTAACCATTAAAATGCAAATAATGTTAATATGCGCCTCTTATTTATGTGACTTCTATCGTTGCATTTCTTGGGAGACATACTGCAAGAAGTTTTCATCTTTGCTTTCAGGTTGATATCTGATTGTTGGCCTGCTTATATAAAGATATTTCTCCAATAAAGTGGAAAAATTATATACATAGGTCTCAGTCCATTCCTGATATTTACCAAGTCCATCTCATTCTTTCTTCTGGATTAAAAAGTTACAGGTCCACGGCTAAGGACTTCAGGGAGCTCTTAAGGCCTTCACAGATCCCTGAACCCTGGGCCCCTCGATCCATTTTATAGATTTGAAAATAGAGGCCCAGAGAGAGGATGTGATTTGCCCAGGTTTTTACAGGTTTCAGACCTGGGACTAGTCCTAAACATCTCTTACCACTCTGTTCTCTTTTCCCGTGCTTCCAGTAAGAGAATCTCTGATTATAGTTCAGAGAACATGGTCAAGGACAGTTTTGGCCTGAATCTGAGAGGTGGAAGTGGAACTCAGGGGGAAAAAAAAGACATTTTTCTAGAGCACATGGAAAAGAGAAAGTTTAACCGAGGCCAAGTAGAGTGAACTGCTATGAAAAGACTATGGACCCACAACTCAACCAATCTTAAATGTGGATCAAGAATTCTTAGCCTTTCATCATGTCTCATGTCCTTGTTTGGTATTCTGGTGAAGCCGATGGAGCCCTTCTCAGAATCGACTTCTTAAAAGCACAAAATAAAATACATTTATCAAAATGTAAGATTTATTAAAAGTCAAAAAGTAATGCCTTGTGCATGTAACTATTTACAAATGAAAACAGGCATTACCACTATACAGTCCCCAGGTTAAGCATTGCCTCCAGGTCAAATATAAAATCCTTGGCTCGGCCTTCAGAGCCCTTTGTAATTTTCTTACTAGTCTAACCCTTTACCACCACACCAACCCCATGCACACTGTGAGTGTTAAGTGTGGAGCGTGCATGCACGCGTGTGTGCACACACAAACACACACACAAACACACAATTTTGGGCCTTGTCACTGGCTGTCCTCCCAGAATGTTCTCTATCCTCAGGCTTCCTTGTCTCCTTTCACGTCTCAGTTAAAATCTAGCCTTCTACAAGGATACCTTCTCTATTCTTCTTAATTCTCGTACCCTCTCTGTTGATTATCTCAAATATATTTTGTCTATATCCGGTTTGTACACAGTTCTATCTCCCCCATTAGTCTGTGAGCTCCTTGAGAACAGGGATTGCCTTCTGCCTTTCTTTATAACTGTAATGCTTAGCACAATGTTTGTTGGCTGAATGACATAAAGTAACCTCTGAGACTCCCTAAAACCATGATAAACAGTCGTACCCAGCTGACCAGGTGTATAAGAGGATAACGCATGGAGTGGAGTGACCCACTTACTCCAGCAAACATTGCTTCCCTGCCTACCAGTCTCCTACATGTGCTCTTTCCCTGCTAGAACATAAATCTTTGAGGGCAAAGATGTCTTCTCTGCTTGTTTTTGTATCCCCCCAAGCTTAGCACAGAGGATGAGCTTCTTAAATGCTGTTACATTCTATTCCAAGTGAAATAAGGAACATGTGGGAATTTCAAGGACACTGTTATGTGAGAATTGAGCTATTTGGGGGGAGGGGATGGGAATGCTGTGAGTTGGGGAGGGATCAAGCTGGGGCTGAACCAAATGGATAAATTCTCTGCATATCGTCCTATCGCAGGTGAGTGAAGTCTTTGGCTCAGAAGACAAGAATCTCTTTTCTTGGCACACAGCAACATCAATCTCAGTGCATTTGCTAACCCTGCCCCATCACAGCTTCAGATGAAGTTATGGTAATATGAGGGGAAAAAAAATAATATACAGTGTTATCATTAATATTGATGATAGTGATGTTAATAGCCTGAGGCCTTAATGATGGTTGTCTATGAACAGATTAGTCATAGGAAATATACTGCAAAGAAACTTACCAGACTAATAGGAGTCATCGAGTCCATTTTCCATGCATGGGGAATAATATCTTCCTTATACTTCAATCTTTCACCAGACTCTTTATCTTCCCCTGACACTTAATTTATTCTTCCAACAAGGTGAACCTTTATCTTACCACTGGGTGACAATCTCCCCATCCTCACTAGGTCACCATGGAACCAATCAATCCACAAGTGTTTATTTAGTACCTACTACAGCCACCACTGTGCAGAGCAGGGCATAGAAATGATTTTCTTTCTTCTGGTTGGGGCCAAAAAGTTCCTTGAATTTCTACTTCTTTCCCAAGAGTGCTACAGGAAGAGGACTGAATTTGGTGATATGGGACCTAGGTCAAAATCCTAGTGCCACTATTTGACACCAGTGAGATTAGGTAAGTGATCACTTTTACTGGCCTCAGTTCCCTGATCTATGAAAGGAGGCAGTTGGGTCATCTGACCTCTAAGATCTCTTTAGGTCGGGGGTTCTTGTGTGTGTGTGATGGACCCCTTTGGCAGTCTGGATCCCTTATCAGAATAATATTTTTATATAATTGAATGAAATGCTAAATTTCATTTAGAAGTTAGTCAAAATAAAGATTTAATTTTGCCATCCAAGTTCCTAGACCCCCTTGAAATGTATCCAGAGAGTCTGTGGATCCCAGAATAAAAGTGGGATCCTCGGGATCCTCTCAAAGTGCCTGAGGTAGTATTTGAACTCAGGTTTTCCTGATTCTAGGACATTCTGTCCACCACACTACCTAGTTGCCTCAATAAAAGCTTATAAGTATCTAGATGGCAGGAGAAGGGAAGGAAGGAAAGGGAGCACCGACTATGTGCCAAGCACTATGCTAAGTGTTTTACAAATATCTCATTCCATCATCACAAAAGCTCTTAGAAGGTTGGTACTATTATTATCCCTACTTTATAGTTGAGGAAACTGAGGCTGATAGCAGTTAAGTGACTTGCCCAGGATCGCACAGTAAGTGTCTGAGACCAGGTCTAAGCTAATGTTTTCCTGAATCCAGACCCAGTCCTCTATCCACTGTGCCATAAGCGTTAAATTGCTTTCTAAAGAGGCCACTGTAGTAGAACATGACTGTTCCGCTTTGTAGTAGAACACTAGATATTTTTAGATGGTGATTTTCATCCTGAGTGTGTCTAAATCACTCCAGGCAGATAAGAATTATTGTACCTAGAACAGTAGGAAAGCGTACTCATGGTTTCATGATTGATTGGGACATCTCATTCTCCTAAAGCCAGGAATGAGTATGAAAAATGTATGGTATGAAGTTTTTTGTACTGCACCTGTTATTTCATTAATATAGGGAATCCCCAGTGATGAAACCAATGCAAATGGTCTCCAGCACTGGAATTTATGGTCTTAGAGAGTTGCCTAGGGCACCGAGAGGTCAAGCAAATCTCTTGTCTGGGATCACACAGCCAGTAAGTGTTATAGTATTATAGATAAGTTGACCTGACTCTGAATCATTCTCTGTCTATAACACCACATGGTCACTCAGGTATGGAAAATATCTGTAAATCAGGACCCAGTACCCTTTACAAAGAGGGAACCCTCCCAGGAAAATTCTCCAGGCTTTAGAGAACTCTATTATTAGGAAAAAAACTTCTTTGCCCCATACCAAAATTCTATTTTGCTGCCAAAGAGTTACTTTCCAATTTCAAGGTATATATGTGAGTAAATGTGTGGGGAGGAAATTCTTTCTTGTTTACTAACACAGTAATGTATAAACCTCTCCTATTTGTCACAAACAGAGGAATATTGTTCCTCTGAACTGGAAAATGAATTAAGAAATAAACCAAGAGCAGATAGATGTTCTCTAGACTAGATGGCAAGAATATCACTCATAGGATGAGTATTCATCTTTCAACTAGCTCACTGTCGGGAAATATAATTCTCAGTTTCTAGGTTAAGTATCATTGGGAAACCTCCAGAGTAGCTCCCATTATGTGTTTTTGTCCCATGTAGAGTGAATCCTGGATGTGTCTTGGAGTTGGGCTTCAGTATACCATAAGTGTTTGGCCATTAGAAGAAAAAAGAAATATGATTTGAATTTTACCAACTTTAGATATATTATATAGATTAATAAATTTTTGAAGGGAGGAAAAACATGCTCTGATTCTTTTTAACTATTAGGTACCATTTTTATTTTTTACTTGTATGTTGAATTTAACACAATTGGAATAAAACTGCCTTGCTTGTCCTTGTGCCCTTCTAAACTTTCTTCTGCACTCTTCTGTGTATTTTTTCATATAAATTTATTTATTTTCAGTTTTCAACATACGCTTCTACAAAATTTTGAATTTCAAATTTTCTCCCCATCTCCCTCCTACCCCTACCCCAAGATAAATGTATTCTGATTACCCTTTCTTCCAATCTGACCTCCCTTCTATCACCCCCTCTTTTCCTTCTATTTTCCTGTAGGGTAAGATAGATTTCTATACTCCATTATTTATATATCTTATCTCCTAGTTGCAAGCAAAAGCAACCTCTAACATTCATTTTTAAAGTTTTGAGTTCTACATTCTCTCCTTTCCCCTAACCCCACCCACCCTCATTGAGAAGGCAAGCAATTCAATAAAGGTTATACAAGTGTGGTGATGCAAAATACCTCCATAACAGTGATCCTGTGAAAGACTAACTATATTTCCCTCTATCCTGTCCTTCCCTCCATTTATTTCTCTCTTTTGACCTGTTCCTCTAGCAAAGTGTTTGATTCTGATTATCTCTTCCCCCAATCTTCCCCTTCTATCATCTCCCCTCTCTTATCCCCTTCCCCCCTGCTTTCCTATAGGGTGTGATAGACTTCCATACTCAACTGAGTATGTATGTCCCTCCTGAAGCCAAATCCAATGAAAGGAAGGCTCACTCATTCCCTCTCACCTTCCCCTTCTTTCCCTCTATTGTAAAAGCTCTTTCTTGCCTCTTTTATGTGAGATGATTTACTACATTCTACCTCTCTCTTTCTCTTTCTCCTAGTACATTCCTCTCAACACTTAATTTTCTTTTTTAGATATCATCCCTTCATATTCAGCTCACCCTGTGCCCTCTGTCTCTGTCTCTTTCTTCATGTGTATACACACACACACACATATATATATTATATATATATATTATATATATATATACATATATACGCACATATAGATATAGATTCCCTCCAACTATCCTAATACTGAGAAAAGGTCTCATGAGTTACAAATATCATCTTTCCATGTAGGAATGTAAACAGTTAAACTTTAATAAATCCTTTTATGGTTTCTCTTTCCTGTTTCTCTTTTCATGCTTCTCTTGATTCTTTATTTGAAAGTCACATTTTCTATTCACCTCTAGTCTTTTCAACAAGAATTCTTCAAAGTCCTCTATTTCACTGAAGTTCCATTTTTTCTCCTGAAGTATTATACTCAGTTCTTCTGGGTAGGTGATTCTTGATTTAAAGCCAAAGAGCTCTTTTGGCTTCTGGAATATCATATTCCAAGCCCTCTAATCTCTTAATGTAGAAGCTATTAAGTCCTGTGTTATCCTGATTGTGTTTCCACAATACTTGAATCCTTTCTTTCTGGCTGCTTATAATATTTTCTTCTTGACCTTGGAACTCTGGAATTTGGCTATAATATTTCTAGGAGTTTTCCTTTTGGGATCTCTTTCAGGAGGTGGTTGGTGGATTCTTTCCATTTCTATTTTACCCTCTGGTTTTAGAATATCAGGGCAGTTTTCCTTGATAATTTCCTGAAGGATGATATCTAGGCTCTTTTTTTGATCATGGCTTTCAGGAAGTCCAACAATTTTTAAATTATCTCTCCTGGATCCATTTTCTAGGTCAGTTATTTTTCCAATGAGATATTTTATGTTGTCTTCTATTTTTTCATTCTTTTGGTTTTGTTTCACAATTTCTTGATTTCTCATAAAGTTATTAGCCTCTATTTGCTCCATTCTAATTTTTAAAGAATTATTTTCTTCCATGAGCTTTTGGACCTCTTTTTCCATTTAACTCATTCTGCTTTTTAAGGTATTCTTCTTCATTGACTTTTTGGACCTCTTTTGCCATTTGGATTAGTTTAATTTTAAAGATGTTATTTTCTTCAATATTTTGGGGGGTTTCCTTTAGCAAGCTGTTGACATCTTTTTCGTGATTTTCTTGTATCACTCTCATTACTCTTCCCATTTTTTCCTCTACTTCTCTTACTTAATTTTCAAAATCTGTATATGGCTTTTTCATGACCTGAGACCAATTCATATTTTTCTTAGAAGCTTTGGATACAGGAGCTTTGGTTTTGTTGCTTCTTCTGGCTGTATGTTTTGACTTCCTCATCAACAATGATATAAGAAAATAGCTCTTCCCTGAGGAAGTAAGAATCTATAGCCTGTTTCATTTTCCCTGTTTGCCCATTTTCCCAGACAATTACTTGACTTTTGAGCTTTGTTAAATGGAGGGCTCCAGAAGCAGCCTCCCCCTCAGCAGTGGATGCAGCCACCCTGGGACTGGGGCTAGACCATGCTCCTTTTCAGCCAGATGAGAAACCCTCACACTGACCTCTGAAGCTATCTTTAGTATTTGTGGATTGAGAAGTCTGGATCCACAGCAGCCACCAGTGATTCAGTCCCCTAAGGCTTGCTCCAGGTCAGTCTGTACTGATGTGATCCATGTCAAACTGCACACTGCCCCCAGCCTGTGGCAATAGACCCTTCCCATCAATCTTCCAGATTGTCTTGGGCTGGAAATTTGCTTCAGTCTGTCATTTTGTGGTTTCTGTTGCTCTAGAATTTATTTAGAGTCATTTTTAGAGGTATTTTGAGGGGCAACAGGGAGAGAGCTGTAGCAGGTCCCTGCTTCAACTCTGCCATCTTGGCTCTGCCCCCTCTGATTTAAAAAAAAAAAAGATTTATAGGATGATATTCCCTACAATAGGCCTCCAAAATATTTTACATCTTTGATTTTAGTACTCTAACAATCTAATAGTGGAATAAAGGGGGAGGGAATAGAAGAGAGAGGGAGGGAGGGAGCAAGGCAGTCACTGAGGATGAGGTTCAAATTTTGGTGTCAATTTCAAAAATATTACTCACAGGTCTTCTGCAGAACCATAAGGTGACTCTTCAGATCTCCAGAGGCATGAGACAAATCCAAGTTCAACTCTGTTCCCTGCCTCCTGCTCCCTGCCCTCTGCCCTTTGTTATTCGGTCATTTCAGTAGTGTCCGACTCTTCATGACTCATTCTGGGTTTTCTTGGCAAAGATATTGGAGTGCTTTATCATTCCCTCCTCCAGCTCATTTTATAGATGAGGAAACTTGCCCAGAGTCACACAACTAGGAAGTATCTGAGTCTGGATTTGAATATAGATCTTCCTGATTCCAGGTCCAACATTGTGCAACCCAGCTGCCAACTCACATATATATGGGACCTACAGGACTAGGACTAGAGAAGAATGATACAAAGGGATTTAAAATCATTGCCTTTGATCCCAACCTGCCTAAGGCCATGAGAAAGTTCTTGGAGCAGGGGAAAGCTTCCTTCTCTGCTGCCAAAAGATCTTGGAATCTAAGCATCTAGCAATTAAGGGGCTACAAGTTATTTTTCTGTCTCCTGTCACCCAAAGTGATATATGTATAGGCACAAAGTGGATCATGTCAAAGAAAAGAATATGCCAGTACCCAAAGAACCCACCAACATCGTCAAGTTTGGCAGCTCTATTATGGGGCCCCATTATGAAGTTGCTCTTTCTTGTGAGAGTAACAGGTAGACTGGTACATGGAACTGGGAAAGAGCAAATATATTAAGGTTACAGACAACATGGATTTTGTGACTGATTTCACTGTGACATATGATGTAGGTGCTCCTCACTGTAAGATGAAACACAATGAGAAGCCTCAGCTGCTTGGAAAAACCTCTGATGCCTCCTTCCTTTTGGCACCTTCCTTGGTGACCACTGATTAGGCTGTACACCCACACAATCTGAAGATTCGCCATCAAGTAAATGAGTAAAAGTGGTCCAGAATAGCACCACTAGCCCAATGGTGTTTAAGATAGAGGACCTAATAGCCTGGGTATCTGAATTTTTCACCCTATATTCAGAGAATGTCTTCCTGACTGGGACTCCACTGGGGTATTAGGAAATACCCAGTATAATATGAGATTAAAAGATAAGGAACTATCAGCAACAAAGTGTGATATCACTATTCCCATGACCTACAAGCTTTGTTTCACAGACATTCATTACTAACCAACCCCTGCCTCCTCTTTCTACTTATTCCTTGGCACAAAAGGCACTGCCAAGTTCAAGCTGTAAAGAGGAGGAAAGTCATCTATTCACCAATAGGGAATAGCACCTGGGTATGCTGGCAACCAGCCTCCTCTCAACCAGGAAAGGACTGCAGACTTGTCCCCTTAGTGCTGAAACAAGTAGCATTAGTGCCCACTTGTTTGTTTTTCATTTGGCATTAGGTAGGTAACACCCTCCATCAAAAAAAAAAAATTAAACTAAACTCATGAAGTGGTTTTCCATCCTAGAATCTTCAATAATTTCAATAATAACTGGCTTCTAAGTAGTTCTTTACCTAGGTTTTCCAAAATAATAAAGATAAATGGTAATGATAAACAAAGTACTAGTTTAGCATCCACTCTCAATGCTCTTAATCCTTTTTCAGAAGCACTAAGATCCTGTAACATCATTTTGTTTCCTCAACATAGAAATTCGACAGGAATCCCTGAAATGCATGGCTTTGCCTCATCATAGGAGGATTCTCCTTTATTCTGGAAGGTGAGCTAGGAAGTAGACTCTCGGTGCCTACACCGTATCTAGCTATTAGTGGGTTTTTAATAAATGCCCATTGATTGCTTTTTTTACTTTTCCACCAGAGTCACCAATAACTGTTCTGGAATAAAAGGCCCGTCAGGAGGTACAGCTAGGTGGCGCAGTGAGTACAGCACTGGCCCTGGAGTTAGCAGGACCTGAGTTCATAACTGACCTCAGACACTTGACACTTACTAACCGTGTGACTTTGAGCAAGTCACTTAACCCCAATTGCCTTGACTTCCCCTCTCCAAAAGAAAAATAAAAAGTATAAAAAAGTAAAAAAACAAAAAAGACCCATCAGGAAAAAAATGGGGACCTAGTGAAAGGCACAAGAAACTGGTAGAGAAGGTCATGTGGCAGGGGGACACAGGAGACTTTTCTGGGAAAGTTCAAGAGAGTAAAAATGTGGAGAAATGAAGATTGCAGTAAATCAACTCTTGGCTAAGCATGACTTGTGCTGACTTGTCCAGCTATTCTGGTACAGAGACTTCCATGAAGAAAGAACAGGACATTCTCCAATTTCATCCTCTGCTGTCAAATTTGATCGGTATTTCTGACAGGCGTGAAGGTTGGGCCAGAAGTTGATCATTGCTCACAACAGGAGTCTCTCCTCCTGGCTTCCTGACAAGATGCCCCCATCGGCAAAATTCAGAGTACCCATTCTCATTTTGGCCAGGACATAGTGAGAAATGAAGTCTTCATGTCATGGGAATCTCCCAAGTACATAGAAAGTCTACATGGCCGAGTTCCCATGATCTCCCCAGTCTCTGTGATTTCTGCAATTCTATCTACAGCAAACAAGCTGAACCCTCCTCCTATCCAGACTTCTGATCCATCTCAGGCCATTTGGGAATATAAATTACCCTTCAGTCAAAACCTGGAACTTTCTTGTGACCACAGCTCAGTTGTAGAAAGGTGATACCATATTTAATAAATGATAGAAAATTGGGGCACTTTTGTTTACTCCTAAATGATTTAGCTATGTTAGGAAGGTTAATTTCTGTGTTACCCCGGGTAAAGGTTATCTTCCATGAAAATTCTTCTTTGATAGCTTGTTGTAAACTAGAAGTGACCCTGGGTTCATAGGGGCTATGTCAGGGGAGGACAAGTTATGGTAAGTTGTGCTATGCTGGAAAGACACCAAGCAGGAACTCAGTCATTAGTGGTGTTTCTGTGCTCTAAAGACTGGCCAAAGTAACTTTGGAGAGGCTCATCACAGAAAGGTTGTTGTTGGCCACAGAAGGTCATGAAGGCCATCTTTGTTATGATCCACATCAATGGAACAAGCAACCCTCTTGAATGAAATCAAGGATCCATGAAATATTGAATGAATAGCCTTACCTGCATGAATTCCACTGGCACTATCCAATAAAGTAACACTGACTAAATGCTGCTTCAAGATGGAAATTTCCTTTCACCTTACCCAATGGGGGGCACACAGGGTGAAAGAGTCAACTTAGTCTCTTTCTTTCTGTTTGTTTTTGTTTGATTCCTAATTGATTATTTAATTATTTTTAAGAATCTTTTCAAATTTTGAGTTCCAAATTCTCTGTCTTCTTCCTCCCCCTCCTCTACCCACCAAAAAGGCCAGCAAAATGATGTCAATTATATGTGCAAAACCATGCAAAATATATTTCCATATTAGCCATATCACAAAAAAGCAAGAAAAATAATGAAAGTGGGAAAATTATACTTCAATTTGTACTCCACATTTATCAGTTCTCCCTCTGAAAGTGGATAACATTTTTTTCATCATGTTTCCTTTGAAATGTTTAATATTACTTAATTGTCTATAGTACCCTTTTGGTAAAAATGTAATTTCTCTATTTTTCATTTAATTAGGTCTACTTTTGCTTTTGCTTTGTCTGACATCATGATTGCTAACCCTGCCTTTTTTTACTTCAGCTGAAGCATAACAGATTTCCAATCCACCCCTTTATTTTAACTCTATATAGGTCTTTCTGTGTCAAGTATGTCTCCTATGAACAACATATCCCTTCATTTTATTTAGAGATCATCTCAACATAATTGCCTTATACCCATGCTCTTTATCTATGTAGATTTCATCAAATTGCCCTACTCATCATAAAATTCTTAGGAGTTACATATATCATCTTCCCACATAAGAATGTGAATAGTTTAACTTTATTAGGTTCCTTATGATTTTTTCATGTTTACCTTTCTATTTTTCTCTTGAATCTTCTGTTTGAATGTCAAATTTTCTATTCATCTTTGGTCTTTTCTTCATGAATACTTCTAAGATCTTTATTTCATTAAAAATGCATTTTTCCCCAGAAGGATTGTGCCTGTTTTGCTGGTAGGTTATTCTTAGTTGTAAGGTTTTGCCTTCTGGAATATTATATTCCAAGTCTTCCATTCTTTTAATGTGGAAGCTGCTAAAATCTTGTGTGATCCTGACTCTGTCTCTATGATATTTGAATTTTCTCCTGAGAGAAGTGAATTTGAATTTTTCACCTGAGAACTCTGGAATTTGGCTATAATGTTCCTAAGAGGGTTTTCATTTTGGCATCTCTTTCAATAGAGGAACAGTGAATTCTTTCCATTTAGATTTTACTCTCTGAATCTAATCTAATCAGGGTAATTTCCCTTGACAATTTCTTGAAATATGATGTCTAGGATCTTTTTTTTGATGATGGATTTCATGTAGACCAAAAATTCTTAAACTGTCTTTTCACAATCTATTTTCCAGGTCAGTTGTTTTCCTGATGAAATATTTCCTATTTTCTTCTATTTTTTTTCATTCTTTTGACTTTGTTATTATTTCTTGATGTCTCCAGGAGCCATTAGCTTCCCCTTGCCCAACTGCAATTTTTAAGAAATTCTTTTCTTCAGTGAGCTTTTACACCTCCTTTTCCATTTGGCCTATTCTGCTTTTTAAGGAGTTCTTTTCTTCAATGAATTTTTGTGCTTCTTTTACCAGAAGGCCAATTCTGTTTTTTACACTTTCTTCAGTACTTTTTGTGCCTTTTAATCAAGCTGTTAATTCTCTTTTCATAATTTTCTTGCATCATTCTCATTTCTTTCCCTCTTTTTTCCACTTCCTCTTTTATCTTTTTCTTTAATTCTTCCAGGAATTCTTATTGAACTTGGGTCCAAATTCCTAATGCTTTGCTTGTAGTTATTTTCACATTACTGTTTTCTTCTGAGTTTATGTCCTCATCTTCCCTGCCACCATTGTAACTTTTAACATTTAAGTTTTTTTGTTTTGGGTTTGTTTTTTTTTTGCTGTTTGTTCAATTTTCTAGCTTATTTATTGACTTTGAATGCTATTTTGAAGTTGGTTTCTGCTCCCTTGGGGCAAGGGAGGCACTGTCCCAAGCATCAGACATTTTGTGCCACATTTTCAATGCTGGTTCTGGGGATCTGCAAGTTTTCAGTGCTTCCAAGTTGGTATGATCCAGGGAGAAGTAGAGTCACTGCTCTCCTCTGCTCCTCTACAACCACAAGAGCTAATGTTCTTTTCTGTCCTGGAACTGACACCCAAAACTACTTATGGGCAATAAAGTTGGCGATCAGCTCCAGCTGCCCCCAGTGCCAACCAGGGCTCACCAAGAATTCCCAAAGCTGTTACTACTGCCACTACTCAGATAGGGGCTTCCAAGGAACATAGCTGGTGCTACTGCTAAGCTCTGGGTCAGCTCCCATTCTAGTTTTAAAGACTTCTATTGCTGACCTCCTAAGATGTCATGGGTTGGAAAAGTGTCTCACTTAGACCTTTTTTTGGCTCTGCCACTCCCAAATTTGATTAGAAGCAATATTCTAAAGCTGTTTAAAGGAGAATATTAGGAGAATTCAACTGGCTGGCTATTGCCATCTTGGCTCTACCCCAATGTTTTGTTTACAAGAGACACAGGCTACAGGCTAGCTGGGAGACAGAAGTAGTGGAAGGGCTGCCTTTGTTCTTTGTCCTTTAAGGACTTCTGATATCTTCTATGTCAGCTTAATTTTTGTTGTTATTCTGTTGTTTATGAAATAAACTGGAATAACTTCCTCTCTGAAGGTTACTTGACAATCTCAAGGTGACCAGTTTTCAGGTCCCCCTGATATAACTAATGGAAAAGAAACACATAACCAGGTATTATTCAGAACCCAGTTTTCCTATTGAGAAAATAAGCTTCTTCCTGTCTCTATTATCTACCTGCTTAAGTGAGAAGTCTCTTTAATCATCTTAATAAATGAGCAATGAGGCAGACAGGAATTAATTTGGGGATGGTACCCAAATGGTGGCAGAGTAAGAAATGGGAGTAAAAGTCAGTTAGGATAGATTGACTTCCACTCTACTCCAACAATTTACTAAGCAGGAAAGAAAGAGACTGCAAAAAAAATGGTGAGATATGTTCAGAAATAAGTTGATTTTCCTATTAGAACGTAAGGTCCTTCAGGACAGGGGCTACTTTTGCTCATTACTCAGCAATCAGCACAGTGCCCAACATGTTGATTGGATAATTGGTTGATTTGGACTTTGAGGATTATCTGGTCAGGATTTATTAATGATTTGGGAGTCCATGTAAGCTCTTTTGGTATACATAGAATAACAGCTCTAGAGATGAAAGGGAGCTCAGAGGCCTTTTGGTCCAACCCATTCATTTTACTGATAAGGAATCTGGGAGGTTAGACAACACGCTTAAGGTTGGACAGGTAATAGCAACTGGAGGTAGGATTTGAATTTAGGTCCTGACTCCAGAACTGAGGTTCTTTTCACTGTACAAAGACTGCATCTCCAACAGAGTTGATAGATCTGAGACCCTGAATATGGTTATCATGGAGCCATAGAAGCAGATGAATTAACCTGCCTATATGTTTTTTGCCCCAGAAATACAGCGACTTAGTCTATTTCTTAAGATGATTAGGGAAAAAAGCAAAGAACTCATATGTTCTAAAATGTTTATAGCAGCTCTCTTTGTGGTGGCAAAGAAATGGAAATTGAAGAGATTTCCATCAGTTGAGGAATGACTGACAAGTTGTGGTATATGATTGTGACTGTGATTTCCTATAAGAAATTATGAACTCATTAATCTTAGAAAAATATGCATGGATTTGCATGACATAACAAAGAGTGAAATGAGCAGAACCCCGGAAAACGTTGTATCCAGTAACAGCAACGTGGTTTCAAGAACAGCTTTGAATGATTAAGCCATTTTGACTGTTATAAATACCCAAATTAACTACAAAGGACTTATGAAGGGAGATGCTACCAACATCCAGAGAAGGTCCTGAGAAATAGAAGCATGAATAGAATGATTTTACATACACGCACGCGCACACACACACACACACACACACACGCACACATTTGTGTTTAATGGCAGCCATCTCTAGGGCAGGGGGGAGGGAAGAAAGAAAGGAAAATATTTACATATATTTAAAAGGAATAGCAAGTTGTACATAATAGATTCGTAGCTTTGTGTGCAATCCTTTTTTATTCTATTATGTTACAGAAATGCTTGCTTTATTTCATAAATTATAAAAAAATCAAAGTCTTTCAACTGTTGGATTATTAGGTGCAAGGCACTGTGCTAACTGAAGGGGATGTCTTTCTATGATATTGGTTAAAATCATAGACAGTTCAAGAGCCATAATGTGGTAGTGGGTAGCTCAAAAGTGGTAGGAAACAAGGTAATTGAACTAGACTTTCTCTAAAATCTCTTCTACTTCTAATCTGTTCCATATAATGAGACAACTGGATTAGAATTTTTCTAAAGTCCCTCCCAATTTCCAAGTTCAATGTTTCTAAGCTTCTCTTCTGGCACTAAAAGCACATTCTCCCAAATTATACCCCCAGTGCTGGCAACCTATTGTCTTCTAAGGGGAGAGAGAGTTTTCGAAAATAGCCAAAAAGTCATTCAAGGCCTAATCTGGTGAATAGAATGGGTGATCAAGATGGACTGTTGTTTAGAGTTCAGAAATTCAGTGTTGTTTCTTCCACATTATAAAGGAATAAGCTCGATTTTCATACCAGATCAGAAGGCTATTGGGGAAAATAGGGGATAAAAGTATGTTTTGAGAAGTGGTAACCTCTCTGGAACAAGGGGGTGGCCCCATAAACAATGACTGAAGGAGATAATCAAAAACATACTTAAATACCAGTATTCCAATCTTTGCATTTCTCTAAATAGTAATTATTTGGAATATTTTTTTAAAATACGGCGATAACTTGGATTTCTTCCCTTGAGAACTGTCTGTTCAAATTCTTAGACCATTTATCAATTGGGGAATGGCTCGATTTCTTATAAATTTGAATCAGTTCCAAATGTATCTTGGAAATGAGGCCTTTATCAAAGAAATTTCCTGTAAAAATTTTTTTCTCAGTTAATCATTTCTCTTTTATCTTAATTTTATTAGTTTTGTTTGTTCAAAAGCTTTTTAATTTTAAGAAATCAAAATTATCTATTTTAACTTCTGTGATTATCTCTGTTTTTTATTTGGTTAGGAACTTTTTTCCTCTCCGTAGATCTGATAAGCAATCTTTTCTATTTTTGTCTCATTTGTTTATGATGCAGCCTTTTATATTTTGATTATATACTTATTGGGAACTTTTCTTGGTATAAGTGTGAAGTGTTGGTCTACATTTATTTATTTTTCCATGCTGCTATACAGTTTTCCTGGCAGTTTTTGTCAACTACTGAGTCATTATTCCGGGACTTGGTCTTTCTGTTTATCAAATGCTAGAGTTGTTAGGTATGTTAGGTATCAAATCTTTTCCATTGATGGCTCTCTTTGTTTAACCAGTACCAAATTATTTTAATAATCACTGTTTTATATTATAGTTTGATATCTGGCACTGTTTTTGTTGTTGAGTCATTTCAATTGTGCCCAACTCTTTGTGACCCCATTTGGGGTTTCCTTGGCAAAGATTTTGGAGTGGTTTGCCATTTTACAGAGGAAACTGAGGCAAACAGGATGAAGTGGCTTGCCCGGGATCACACAGCTAGTAAGTGTCTATGGCTGGATTTGAACTCAGGTCTTCTTGACTCCAGGTTCAGCACTCTAACCACTGCACTATATAGCCCATTCTGACACTGCTAGGCACCCATTATTCCTATTTCTTTTTATTATTTCTCTTGCAATTATTGACTTGTATTTTACTCCATATGAATTTTGTCATTATTTTCTCTAATTCTATCAAATAATTATTTGGTAGTTTGATATGACATTGACGAAATAAACTGTGGTAGTATCGTCACTTTTATTATATTGGCTCATCCTCCCATAAGCAATTAGTTTTTTTCCCAATTATTTAGGATTGTCTTTATTTCTATTAATAGTTGTTTACAGTTCAATTTGTATAGCTAATGTCATTAGTTACAAATTACATTTAAAGGGCTACTAAATAGCATTAAAATCAACTGAGACCAAATAGCCCTAAAGAACGGTGGGGTCAAAGAACCAATTATAGAAATGCTAGATAATTTCATTAAAGGTAATAACAATAATGAAATAATATTCTAAGACTTTTGGGATGCAGCCAAAGTAGTCCTTGGGGGAAAATTTCTATCTCTAAACCCTTTTATTAATGAAAACTAGAAGGAACAAAGCAACAAATTGAGAATGCAATACAAAGGCCACTAATGAAATTGTTAAATCCCAGTGAAACACTAAAATGGAAATCCCGAAAAATGAAAGAAAAAATGAACAAAACTGAAAAGACAACATTGAATTAATAAATAAAACTAGTAGCTAGGGCTTAAAGCCCCAACAGCAATAGAACAGATGAACCATTAACCGATCTGATTAAAGAGAAGAAGGCTGTGGTTTGTCTTTCATTCATGAGGAGGACCATGACATCCGGGAGATGATGATGTGGCTTACAATTGATCTTGATTTGAGCGAGGGGGGACTGTCCAGAGTCACCAGCCTCACTTTCTCCTCCAGTCATTGGGTCCCATGGTGAGACAGACATTGGGATGACTGGAGATGAAAGGGGAAAAACAAATTGCTAGTGTGAAAAATTTAAAAAAGAAGAATGTTTTCAGTATTGTTCCAGAAAATCCAAGCTCCTGGACTCCACCCAACTTCCACTGCTAACACATCTGAACAGCAAAAACATGACCCATGGATTTGATCCCCACCCATCCCAACAGGCCACCAGGAAAATGCCCCATCACTCTGGGATAATCTGACTACACGGGAGTACATCCAATTCCACATAGCAAATATTTCTTAAGCTCCTATGGTGTGCCATGCCAGTGATTGTCTTTGGTACCCAACCCAACCCTAGGGTCACACTCCTAGGATCCGAGAGTAGGAAAAGAAGTTTGAGTTATAGCCCAGCTCCCTCTCTTACTTCTTTCATTGGAAATGCATAGAAATGAGGGCTCCCAGAAGCCTCTTGCCTACGTGCTTGGTAGTGCAACTCAAATGCCCAAAAGTTACTGAGTAACTCAACCTGCAGCCAGACTCATGGTAATAGGCCTGCCAGTGACCTGAGGAAAAGTGAAGAGTGTCCTTCCTCCCCACCCGCAAGGGGACCAGCTTAAAAAAAAAAATCTAGAGTTCTGGATATGTACAGTGTGTGGCCTAGAGAAAATGAGGACAACGCTGGGAAGCAGAAAGAGAAGGCTAAGAGAAAGGAGGGGAGCCAATGTCAGGGATGGAAAATTCACTGCATTTGAACTTAGAAGACATGAGCTCTCATCTCTGCTCCACCTCCCAAAGCCCTCCCCTGCCCTTGGCCCAATCACTTCCCCTCCTCTGTAAAAAGAAGCAGTCAGGCTAGCTGATCTCTAAGGGTCCTTCCAACTTGAAATCCTACGATCCTCCCCACTTAGCCCCAGAGCACATCTGGATTCTTTTATCACCCAGAATAGGGAAAGGAATTTGGGGATGAGGAGAGGAGCATTAATGAAGAATGAAGTGATAATGTTTCTGAAAACTCTGGAGATATTCGGAACTTTAGGTTAACTATTTTGAAAACAAATTCCCTAACAATGTCTGCCCATCTGCCTGCCTGTCTGAATAGGTTTTCATCAGTTCATCTTTCTGCATATAACAAACTTAGCGATTTGCATTCCCGTGGATGATTGTTCATGAAACCATTTGGGCACAGTATCTAGATCCCTTCAATAACTAGCCTTTATAGAGATCTAAGGGTTTTGATTAGCTCACAGTTAATCCTTTAGAGGGGTAGCTAAGTGTCCTGCTTGGAATCAGGAAGACATCCCCATGAGTTCAAACTGGGGCTCAGACATTTCCTAGCTGTGTGACACTGGGCAAGTCACTTAACCCTGTTTTATCTTCATTCGAGGTTATACAGATTTGGGAAGACCTGCCTTCCCAGCTTCATTTCACCTATTCCTTTTCATGAACTCCATATTCCATCTAAACAGCATCCCCAGATGTTCCCTGATCTCATTTTTCCCTCTTTAGCTTTCATACATTTTCACACTGGAACCCCTATCTTTTAAAATAATTCTCCTCCCTCAGGACACAACCCAGTGTTCCTCTCCACCTGATCCTTCCTGCAGTTCCACCTGACAGCTACTGCTCGGTCTTGAAATTGTCATAGAAAACTTTGCCTGGGCCTCTCCTTTGTTCTTATAAACAATTTTATATCATATTGTCATATTTAATTTTACTCATATGCCCTAACCTATTCGGTTTTAAACTCTGTGAAGTCAACAGCTGTATGCTTTTCATCTTTGCATCCTCTGACAACAAGCAGTATCTAGCACACAGTAGGCACTTAATAAATGCTTGTTGATTGGATTGGGGTGAATCTGTAGTTTGGAGGGAGCTAGCTTCCATGTAACAGCAATTGATTGTCTTGTGTGAGTGAGTTCTCATATAAGGAAGCCCTAAGGAATGGAAGTCTCGATATTCTAGAGAGCAGACAGAACTGTCTCTACTTGGGCTCTGCAGATGGCTTTCTCCTTAATGTCATTGACGTGTTATGGACCATACTGAGCTTAATGTCCCCCCAGTTTAAATGTCACCTTGCCGGCATGGGCTTATATTCTGGGTCCCAAATAGCCAAGCCCAAATTTTGGAAAAGGCCCTGTCATCCTTAAATCAAAATTTAACAGATAGACATATCCATTGTAAGGGACAATGGACCAGCTAAAGCTAGTGGCTTACTGTTTGCAAGCAAGGATTTTAGGAGGCATAGAAGTCTGCTAAGATTCAGTCAAGTTTACTATGTTTGGAGTTATTCAAATTTAGAACCCTTTCCCCTCAGCACTTCCCCTTACTCCCGATCTTCACCCAATTACACACACACAGACAAATAAATACTAATACACAGATACTCCTCCTGGAACTCAGATCCTCTCCTCAGGAAAAGAAAATGTGTGTGTGTGTGTGTGCATGCACTTGTGTGTGTGCATGTGTGTATGTGCATGTATGTGTGTGTGTGTTTGTGACTGGTTGAGAACTGAGAGAAAACACATTTTAAAAAGAATCATAGAAGTTCATAGGACTGTAGGTTTAGAGAGAAGGGGATGTTAGAAGTGGTCTAGCTAAAGTCCCTCATTTTTACAGCTGAGGAAACCAAAGGCCAGAGAGGTAGAATAACATTCCCTAGGTCACATAGGCGGTAAAAGAAGGGGATCTGAGACTAGATTCTCTGACTATAAAGATCTGAGCCTTTGTTGAGCTCAGAGGGACCCGGAATGGAACCATATCAAGGCAATTTCTTTAAAGCACATTCAGACATTGTAGCTTCATCTTGTGAAGCCTTTCCTAGGCCCACCTGAGTCAGCCCTTATCCTCTCTTGATTTCTTTCCTCTCTCCCTGTGTATAAACAACATCCAACTCAAAAGCTATTGTCTTTGAATTGTTGGACCAGAGGGATGTTTCAGATCTGCTCATTTCCTACCCCCAACAAAGGATAGAGAAGTTCTTTCTAAAAGGCTTTGAAGGCTTAGAATCTAATTTTATATAATTGAACTGACATTTGTTTGGGAGGAAACTTCTATGGACCACAGGTGCTCACATCCCAAACCTGAAACTTGAAAGGATCAGATATCCTAAATATAACCCAAAATGAGTTAGATTCGTGCTTCTGTGCCTTCTGTGACAATGGGCCCTACAGGTGCTAATTATTAGGAACAATTCATTGGGCCCCATGGAAATAAGCCCTCCAGGGAAAAGGGAGTGTGGTCCAATGTATCATCCCAGAGAGTGTCCAAGAAGACATTCTAGGTCAAGCCGGTTTATGGGCTATTAAAATGTTGGGCAGGCAGCAGGACACAGGAACACAATTTTAGTAGTTGTACAAAACCAAAGAATCAGCCCAACAATGGATTAAGGAGAAGATAGGGTCAAAGAAAATCATTGCTTGTTTCAGCTTCTCTGACTAAGACAGTATTCATTCATTTATGTCAGAGGTCTGCTGAATAGAACCTTCCCTGGTTCATGTGAGCATTTTCATAAGTTCAGATACTTGTCTAGATCATTTGTGATTTTCCTCTCTCTTCCTCCCTCCCCCTTTGCTGTTCACCTTCTGACCTTATAGAGGGATAAAGCCTTGGCATCCTCCATTCATCTGGGTGATATCTGGCAGGAATCCATAGACCCAATGGAGTACAAAGTCCAGGACAAACAGCCAAGGCAGCATAAAATCTAGGACAAATGAAGATGAAACTCCAACCTTCTTGAGCCTAGGATGCCAGATCACATGGTGTGTAGGAAGCATGCTGTTCACCCCTCCCCCCAACCACTTTGTTTTTCCTCAGTGAGGGGCCAGGGCTGTTTCATCCAGCAAGATTCCCATTTCACAGGCAAATAAGGTCTGCCTCACATTCTTATGAAACTCCTGGATGGAGCAACAAGGGCGATGTCTACAGAAGGCAGCCACCCACTCAATAATAATTAAGAAAACCAAAAGAAACCTAGTTGAATATCTGTTTCTTTAAGAAAACATTTTTTTTCCCTAGAGGGCGTTTGCCAACTACACCCCCAAGAGAATCACATGGAGCTTGGGATTCAAATCATCTAGTACGGTTCCCTCCCCACATCCCTCACCCCTCAAAAATTTCAAGGAAGTTCATCTTTCTGCCTTACAAATATAACAAGCTTTTTTATGTACATACTGTGTGTGGAGGATTGTGCTAGGTATAGGGGAAAGGCAAGGGTTAGGTAAGATCCCTGCCCTCCCAGAACTTAGGGTCACTCTAGAAAGAGATTAAGCCATCAAAGCATGTTGAGAGTTTGATAAAACTTGCTAAATGCACTAGGATCATTGGATCCTAAATAAGGATAAATGTAATTGTTTCTTGATAAATGTGCTTAGCACAATGCTTGGCACATTGTAGACACATAATAAATGTTTGTTGATGTATTGATATTGATTGATTAAATATAATAAAACTCAATAAATGCATTAGGATAGTTGGATCATAGATTTAGAGCTAGAAGGGACTTTAGAGATCCTCTTGTCTAACCCTTTCATTTCACAAATGAAGACCTGAGGCCCAGAGAAGTTAGGTCTTATCCAAGCTCTCCCCAATAGCAAGAGGAAGAGCCAGAATTTGCACCCAGACCCTCTAATTCCACGCACAGCACCATACTTCATTAGAGTGCTCATTGTTTCATTATTGTGAGCGTAGTTTTCATTTCCTCACATTTCTCCCTCCTAACTGTCTTCTCTAGAATCATACACAGTGAGATTGCTTTAACACCTTTTTCTCTCTCTCTCTATCTGATGCTTCCACCTTCTGCCCATAATCTACCACTTAAATTTCTGGCAGCTGTGCTCCTAAGCCCTTGTTTCCATGGAAGTAAGGGCAGCATCACTCATGCTGGACGCCCCATGAGTAATTGGGCATGGGAGTGGGCAGGGAAGGAAGTCTAATTGTCCCCTCCAGCTGTCATTCCAGTAGCCATCCTGATATCAGAAATGAAAAGGCAACACAGGCTGTAGTTGAAATGTAGCTGAAATGCTACTGTCTGGTGCAGAGAAACAGTGGCTTATGATCCTGTAACCTAAGAGCCTGGAGGAGGGCTGGGCTGAGGCAGGCTTTAGAACAGCACTTTGTTGTACCTCTCCACCTTGTGTTCCCATGTCTGCCCCAGCTCAGCACGTGAGTGAAGCAGGTGATGAAAAACCTCCTTCCTCTGGGCTGTGTGAGTCAAGGAAAGACGTCAACATATCTTTATTCTTGTAAACAAAGTTGACATTGAATGCCACGATGGCAAGTGAAGCTAGACCAAGAACTGCTATTGTCACTGAGTGGTAACATGTCTTCAAAATGAAAGAGGAGGGGGGCAAACAGCTTCCCCGTAGGCATAATAATAAAAAAGAACCTGTTCCCTACAACAAGATGGAGACACCATCTCAAAACAAGCTCCTTTACCAGGGATAATGCCATTCATTTTCTGGGTCTCCTTGAGCAAATCTCTGAGCCTCAGTTTCCTCTTCTGGAAAATTAGAGGGTTTGGGTTTGACCTAACCTCTTAATTTTTTTCTGAAGTTGGCTGGCCCAATGGCCTCTATTGAAGGGCATTTATCTGTTTATTGCTGTCTCCTTACATCCCAAAGGGCTGAGACATTGTCTGCGTGTCGTTCTTTCACACCATGGACACGCACAATCAGGCACTTAATAAACGTTTTCCAATGCTGACAGTGACAATTGAATCCTGTTGTCATTCAAGAAACTCGCCCACGTTGTTTGTTATGCATGTGGAGAACTCTGACACTGAGCCCCACCAAGGTATTAAAATGACAAGAGCAAAGTCACCCTCACCACGCGCTGGGGGAGACTTCTCTGGAGGAGTCACAAAGAGATGTTAGTGGACAAGAGTGGCCCAGCCTTGGAAGGCATAGGGGGGTGTCAGTCTGCATGGGTGGAAGAAGCACTCCCAGTTAGGAGATCACACATCCATCAGATAAAAGAGGAGACACGATTTCAGGTGGTGAGATGCTAGCACAGACCCTAACCACAAAGTCCTGAAACAGTCCATGCAGGTCTTTTCAGACTCCCCCCCCGACCCCCCCACCCCAGCATCACCTTGGTTTTGCATAGGAAGTCAGGCCAGAATGTGGAAGCACACCCCTGGGCAGGATGGCCAGGACCACTGGTCCTGGCAGTTTTTATTGACCAGAGGCTTTTGTAGACTGACTCCTCTGGTCTTCCCGGGAAGCCTGGGAGCCCACAAGAAGTGAGTAGGGCTTGTTCTCCATTAACAGAGAAAGGAATGGACATCCGGAAAGGTGGAGAGACTTGTCTAAATTCACACAGAAAATTAGCAGCAGAAGGCAGGACATCAGACTCCATGGTTAGAGCTCTTTTTGTGTGACCACATTCCTTGTCTGATGGCACAGAAATCTTGTACTTCTTTTTCAAAATCTTGCCCTGCAATGAGGCTGTTGTGAATATAACAGTTTCTTCCAAGAATACAACGCCCAAGATCTTTGGTGAAATAGGCCCCTTTTCAAGGTGGCCAGCCTAAGCCTTATCTGGAGAGCTGTTATGTAAGGATGCACCCCCCTCTTGCTTTTGCAGCTGGTGAGAGACCTTTGGGTACAGAGCTCTGCATAGACATAGGTGATGTGCATATTAATTTTGCTGAGCTGCTTTTTGTTTCTTATTTTCTTGTTCTTACAGTGTTATGGAGAGGTGTTAAGGAAGAACTATGCTGAGAAATGTAGCTAGAATAAAAAGAAAAATAACTAATCATTTGTTTCAAAAAATTGGAATGAGAGAAGGAATATAGGTTGAAAAGACTTCTTGACTTCTATCATCTGAATGAACTGAGATTCATTCTCTTCTTAATACACAAATATTGCCCAAGTATTAGAAGCTTAAATAATGAGTCATTAGTCTAGTGAGTAAAAACCCATCAGTCAATAAGCCAGTAAATTAATCCACATTTATTAAGCACCTCCTATGTTCCAGACACTATGCCAGCATCAGGCACTGGGGTTATAAATATGAAAGTGAAAGCCATGTCCTCAAGAACCTTGCATTCAGATAGGGAGATCATGTATATACATGGAATATATGTTTGTATGCACTTATTATGATGTATGTGTATGTATACATATATGTGTGTGAGTGTGTGTGTGTGTTAGCAGTGGCCAGAGAATGGAGCTTGTTCTAAGCAGTCAAAGGCGTTTTGAATGGAGCCCCAGAACAGCATTTCCACTAGCAATGACAGTACGCTTTGTGCGATTATCATTCCAAGAGCAAGGGCAAGAGGTAGACTAGGGTAAGAGGGCATGAACAGCACAGTGACACCCACACGAGGTAGGTCACGATGAGTGGCTGGATAGGATGTGAAGCTTGCTTTCTTAATACCCGTATGAAATCCTTGCCTCCAAAACGAGTAGATATTGAGGAGAGTAGGAAGCCACTAAATGTTAGAATTCTACTCACTGAGGAAGGAGTAAGTTCTTGCTTATATATTTTATATTATAGTTTATAAATTATTGTTTCCTTGCTTACAAAAGAAACAACCTCGGAATGGAGACAGTGCTGGCCTTGGCAAAAGAAACTCGTGTTCAGATCCCACTTTTGACACCAGTGGCTTTGTGATCCTGAGCAATGTTTTACTGCCCCCAGACAACACTTTAAGGCCACAAGATGTGAGAAACAGGTACTTATCTACCTAAAGAAAGGAAGTCTTCTATATCAAAGAAATCACAGATTGGATTTTTATATACATATATTTTGACCAGAACTGTGATTTAATCAGCATGAAGAGCTCCTTTGGAGGACCTCCCTCTAGTACAATTTGTGGCACTAAGAGGTTAAGTGACTTGCCAGAGTCACACAGCCAATATATGTCCAAGGTAGGACTTGAGCCTAGCTCTTCATGACTCCAGTCCAACTTCTAAAGACTTTACCACAATGCCATGTGTCTTGGACAGATGCTGTGGGTGGTTAATGAATTGTGTGAAGAAAGAGGGCTAAATGGCATTTGAGAATTCACAGAACCATTTCAGTGGCCCAAAGCTTCTCATTAAAGTAAAATCCCATCTTTTTAATATCACAAATGATCATACTAACTTTTTACTACCCCTAGATAACACTCTAAGGCCATAAGATGTGAGAAACAAGTGCCAGTGATGCTATGGAATATCACAATCTCCAAAGGATCAAAGTGATGGGTAACCTATGGATGAATGGATATATATAATGAAGAGAGAATGGTGGCCATAAATAATATATGGCATATTTAAATGGTGGATTGCCTAGGTAAAGTGCAAGAGATATCATCATGTCTGACAAAAAAAGATATGGGATGATCATGTAATGAGAGCCAGGAACAGCTGGCATTGGTACCCATGGAATGTCAAGTAGTTAAGAAGAAGGCCTGGTTGGATTTTGACCCACACCAGGAGAGAACAAGCACCTTGACAAGACCACAGATCCATTGAAGAAATTGAATAATTTTCAAAATTAAGATAATGACTTTTCCCACTTATTTTTAGAAACTAGAATTTCTTACAAAAGGGACTTAGAGTCACAGGTTTGAATATAGTCCAACTGAGATGTTTTTCTAGAGTGATACAAGTATATTTGAATGAATTTCATGAATATCTCACAGAAGGCCATGTAAAGGTGTATTCTGGTGGATAGAGGAAGGCTCATTACACGCAAGGAATTAAGGAGTTGAGGAACAAGATGTCATCACCCTTAAATATATATCTGAGCAAAAAATCTGATAGCTGAGTCACAGGGCAAGCTCAAGGGCTAACTAACAGACTACAGCCCACAGGCTCTGCTGATTCCTGAGAGTAAGAGAAATCAAGGAAGACTCCCAGCCAAGCAAGCATCCCCCTTCTGCAAGATGAGTGCAATGATACAGAGAAGTCAGAAAGGATGACTGCTTCATGAGCTCCACCGCAAGAGACAGTACCCACATGGATGGGACCATGGAACCACTTTACTCTGGGAGTATATTTTAGTTATCTTTCATATGGAAGTTGGAAGGAGGTAGAGTTAAATAATGGAAAGAATGATAGACAAGCAGTTAAGAGGCCCTTATTCTTTTCCTCACTTTGCCACTCAGCCTCTGTGCGCCTTTGGGAAATTACATTCTCCTAACTAGATTTCAGTTTCTTCATTCATATAAAGATGGATGAGATTAGTCTTTTAAAATAAAATGTCAAGGGCAGATAGGTAGCATAGCAGATAGCATACTGGACCTGGAGTCAGGAGGACCTCAGTTCAAATCCAGCCTCTGACACTTACTGGGCAAGTTGGTCAATGCTGGTTGCCTCAAAAAAAAAAATAATAATAAAATTTCATTTGAACCAAAATTAAATTGACTTTAAAATCTTGACACAATTTTAAGACACAGAACTGGTCTCTAAATAGTCAACGTGGGGCAGATGAAACCATGCTGACTTTGGAAGCAAAGGCCTGGAGTCAAATTCTACCTCTGCCTTGAACTGCCTGAGAGATCTTGGGCAAGTCATTCAACTTCTCTGGTCTCATCTGTAAAATTAGGGAATAGGATGAAAGGCTCTCTAAGTTGAATTCCAGCTCTCAATCAATGATCTCTTTTCTTTCCTCTGGGGCCAATGGGCAGATGTGAAATAGCTGAATCCATGGAATCTCTCCCTCTTTTCTCCCAGTCTAACAAGATGACGTTTTTTCCCCCTTAGGTCCAGCCTCTAAAAGAGAAAAGTTTTGTTACTCTGTGAGAACGTCCCCTAACTGAGCCCCAAATAGGTTGAATAGCTATTGCTGCTTCCCAAGCATACCCTGGAGTATTGGGGGACCCTTGAAAGCAACCCCACCAGCGGTAGCAGCACAGCCACACAGATTTGAGCACCAAGGTGTGGGGAGAAAGGGAGACTTCTAGGAGCTGGGTCCCTTTTCCAAACATTGCTCTGGATATGGGAGAGAGAATTTAAACTCATACCACAGGTAGGAAAAATTTGAGTGGGAAGAAGACAATCTACAAGACAAAGGAACTCACAGGAAATAATTCTTCTCTGGGACCCATAGCATCTCCCATTCTTCAACTGCAAGGCTCTTTCTCCTTGTGGACGGTAATTACCAATAGTATCAAATTCTTGCTTTACCATTATGCCACAGGACAATTCTTGTAATTGTTCACATCTACTGTAGCAAGTGCTACTTCATCATTTAGTAATTCTCACTTTTTCTCACAATAGGAGACCCAGCTTGGGCAGTTTAATCATGGCAAATTCCACATCTGGGGAAAGTAGATCTATATATGGCATAGAGAGAAGCAAATTACTTCCTTCAATGTTGAAGCAGGTCTCGTCTGCTAAAGGAGCAACACACTAATTTGCAGAGGACTTCGGAGGCATGAATCCCTGAATCACTTAAATTAAAACCCAAGCTATGGAGTGAAAGCTTGACAACTAGGTCATCTAGAGTGCCAAGTCTAGAGTCAAGAAGACTCATCCTCCTGAGTTCAAATCAGCAATCAGAGACTTACTAGCTATGTGACCCTGGGCAAGTCACTTAACCCTGTTTGCCTCAGTTTCCTCATCTGTAAAATGATCTAGGTGAGAAAACGGCAAACCTCTCCATTATCTTGGCCAAGAAAATCCCAATGGGGTCACAAGGAGTCAGACACAACTGAAATGACTCAACAACAAAATATCTTGAGCAAGGTTCTCTGGACTTCAATTTCCTTGTCTGTAAACTGAGGGATTAGACTAGATAATGGATAGGGTTATGCTGGAGAACTACGAGCCTATTGTCCCAGACAGCTGCCTCAGCACAGGCTGACCAGCATGCTAAGCTACCAACCTCATGAGCGGCTTCCAAAAGCCAGCCCACAGGCTGGCCCCTTGTACTCCTGCCAGCGTCGGCTTCCCCAGATGCTCACACACGGCAAATGCACTTCTTAGCTGTTTATCCTCTTCTGAAAGCATCCGAGCACTCGCCCCCTCCTTTCAGACAGAAAACCTCCCAGCACTCAGTGCCCTTCACCCTTGCCACTGGAGCGCCACAGAAGCAGTTTGTGGTCAGTGAACGAACAACGAATCTTGGCTAGTCTTCATGACTATTTGAATTCCCAGTTCTAAAAGGCACATTTCCTCTCTCTTTTGTTTATGTATTACTGCTGGATCTTTGTCTCATTTTGGATTTTATTTATTTATTTTTTTAAGAGCAACAGGAAGTGACTATTATCTGTTTTCAGTTTAGCTCCTCAGCTGGCTTTTTATGAGACCATGATATTAATGGCACTTGGAATGCATCGTTGTCTCTATGTTCACTTAAATGTCATCTTTGCTTCTATCCCAGCTGCTCAGGTAAGTAGAATTTTCCACTTCCTCTAAATGTCAGCCCATCTTTTTCTATTAATTCAACTTTCCTCATCTTTGATTTGGAGGCAGCGGCATGGAAATAAAAATGGATGAGTCTGCCATCCTTTCCTCTGTATCCACAGTGGGCAATGTTTCTGAAAATACCAGATGCTAACAAGAACGGTGACTGAAGTCAGTCCTTTTCTACAGTCCCTTTCTAAACTTTGCTGAAATCTTCCACCTCTTCTACCCTCCACAAAGAGGGAAGGGAACAAAAACTTATTGATGGTCTACTATTTGCCAAGTGGGCGGCTGGGTGGCACAATGGATAGTGCACTGGGTCCAGAATCAGGGAGACCAGAGTCTAAATCTGGCCTCAGACACTTACTCATTGTGTGACCCTGGGCAAGTCACTTAACCCTATTTGCCCTGATTTCCTCATCTTTAAAATGAGCTAGAGAAAGAAATGGCAAACTACTTTAGTATCTTTGCTAAGAAAACCCCAGATGGGGTCATGAAAAGTCGGACATTACTGAAACAACTAAATATGAGTATGTGCCAAGCACCATGACACGCACTTTATAAATATTATCTCATTTGATTCTCACAACAACTCTGGGAAGTAGATGCTATTATAATTGCCATTTTACAGTTGTGGAAACTGAGGCAGATAGAGGTTAAGTGACTTGCATAGGGTCACAGAGCTAAAGCATTTAAGACCAGATTTGAATTCAGTTCTTTCTGGCTCCAGGCTTAGCATTCTATCCATCATGGTCCCAGGGGGACCAAATATACAGCATCAGAAAATTTCAGAATTAGAAGAAATCTTAGCGGCTATGTAGTCTATCCCATGCTTCAAAAATATAGCCTTGGTAACATGCCCAACAAGGAGCCATCATTTGCTAGAAGAATGGGAACCCACTATTTTCCAAGGTGGTCCACTGGAGAACATTAACTGTCAACAAGGTTTTTCCTTGGGTAGGATCTGGTAGTGTAGAGAACACTTGGTATAGAAACTCCTTCCATCCACTGAGGATGATACTAGTCTGTGATTTAGTAAATGAGTCCTATAGAGTTGCCTGAGGTGCACCTAAATTTCTGTCCATAACGCCCAGTTCTGCCTTCTAAGGCTAAAGAGAATATGGTCACTTCCTTTTACACACGATAGTGTTTTCTGTATTTAAAGGCGACAATCTGAGCCTCTTGGACATTTTTCTCTCCCCTTCATATAATATCCTCAAATGATCCTTCTAAAGTCAAGAACATGAGCTGTCACATCATCCCTCCAACATTTTCCTGTTTTCCAGTTTGTCAATGACTTACTTAAAAATACACATCCAGAGACAAACATAGTATTCCAGATGTGATCAGACTGGGTCAGGGTACAAGAGGACTGTCCCCTCATTATACAAAAGCCGTGTGATGGCAATTTTTAATATACACAATTATATTAGGAACAGATGAATAAGTGACTTGTCAACAAATCAGTAAGCTTTTATGGAACACTTGTTTATGACCTAGGCTTGTAGTGTATGTTAAACAAGGAGAAGATTGGGGGACATAGTCCCCCAGCTGGAGAATAAGAACGCATTCCCAGAGATGGCCCCTATTGGCCAGTTTCATTTCCATTACACTCATGTATGGCACTGGATACTTTGGGTAAGGCCCATAGCAAACAAGAAGTGGTAGTGAAAGGGACTTCCTTTGGATCATTTTTCTATCCTGACAGATTACCAAGGAACTTCCAGAGGAAGTTGATAAAGAATGAAAAAAGTAGTTTCCATGCAACTGAAAGGTCAGTTCAAAGCTGCTATTCAAAGTCCTGTAGAAATCTGAGAGTGAATTCAGTATTTCTCAATTGTTTTCTCTGCTACAGTCTTAATACTTTGGTTGACAGTGGACTGCATTCATCCATTAAATACCTACTATGTGCCAGGGAAACCAGGAAGCTGAGGGGAAGAGAGAAAGAGTTCCAGCCATGAGTCTTCCCATGGGGAAGGGGGAAAGAGTTCCAGGCAAGCCCACCTCAAGGCATGGATTCAGACCAACTCCCATAGAACCCAGAATGTTAGAACTAGGAAGGAGCCTTAGAGATCACCTATCTACAGAGTCCAAGAGATGGAAGGGATCCAAGAGGCCATTCAATTGATGGCAAACCATTGATGCAGAAAGAGACCCTGAAATGAAAGTGGGTAACAAGCATGTTGTCATCAATTCCATGGTCCTTACTCTCAGTGTTCTCTCACATTCATTAGCATGATTCTCTCGTGGGTGTCAATGGAATCAATGACAGCTTCCTTGTTCAGAAAGTTTTCTTAGGGATTTCAATTCACTCAAGGTTCCAAGTTTAGAATTTGTTTCTTAATGTAATTTTTCTACCAGGGAAAAGAAGGCGGGGAAGGAAATCAGTATTTACACAGTGCCTGCTCTGTAAGAGGCATTATGCTAAATACTCCACAGATCTCTCACGTGATCCTCTGAACAACCCTAGGGGGTACGGGCAGTCAATTGACCAATTTTACAGTTGAGGAAGCTAAAACAAACAGGGGTTAAGCGGCTTGCTCAAAGTCACGTAGGGGTAAGCGTCTGAGGTCAAATCTGAACCCAGGTCTTCCTGCCTACAGGCCCTATCCTCTACCTATTGAGCCCCCTAACTGCCAATTTATGAGCTGTCAGTATTTCAAGTATCTTCAGAATTTTCTGAAAATGAAGACATTTTCTTACTAGCAATTGAGTCAAAAAGCATATAATAGGAAAATGTGCAAACATGATGACCAAGCACTGAATACACCATGGAAAAGTATGACAAATCAATGTAGGGCTGATCTCCTAAATACGTGTCTACAGAGCCTGAGTATGTAAGGACAATGTGGTCTGATGGACTCCACTGGGAAGTTCTTAGTTTAAAGTCTATCTCTCAGATGTGCTTACTGCCATTGTTTCAAGTAACTTAAAGTTTCTGGACTTCAGTCTCCTCATTTAGAAAAAGAAACTTTTGGACTAGATGATGTCTAAGGAATCTTTTATCACTGAACCTAGAAAGGAATTTAGTAGCAAGGCAGACCACTGGTCCTCTAGCCAGAACTTGCCTCCCTGATGAAATCCCCAAGAGGGAATCTGATCCCCGAATTCAGTAGTTACTTTACCTTGGGGTACATCTAATAGCTTCCTTCACCCACTTGTAACACATTGTGGATATCTTCCATTAATTCAGTCAAGCTTGTCTTGAATCTGTTTATATTTCCAGTTTATCACTCTTGGGATAATGAGCTTGAGAAGCTCTAAGAAGATTAGACTAGTTGCCTGGAGAAAAATAAAAATGAGGTGAAGGTGAATCAAGCAGCCATCATATCATTGCAGACTAGTTCCCAAGAATCTCTGAGCCCACCATCTCTAGCCAGACCTTCCCACCTTTCTTCGCATGTTGTACCCCAGGTAGTAATAGATTTCAATGGTCAGACAATGTCCACAGAACAGGATGGTGTAGTGGGGGAGACCAGGGTTTGGAACCAACATGGAAAACTTCAGAATTAAGTGGCCATAGGCAAATCTCTTATTCTCTCAGGGATTCAGTTTACTCATATGCAAAATGGGTCTAATAGTATGACCATTACCTAATTCTCAACCTGATTGTAAGGAAAGTGCCCTTCAAAACACTATATAAATATGAGTTATTACTGGAAGCAGCATTTTCCGTTTTAATTAAAACTTTTCACTTGCTGCTGGTCTGTTTCCTTCAGCCCTTAGACCCTGAGGCAGTTGTTAATAGTCATTACTAGTGCATCTCCGGCTTCTTTCTGGAGAATCAGCAGCTGTTGACACGTCATCACCAAGGACTATGGATCAAGTACCTGGGCACAACCTTCTGTTGGGTCCCATTCTGGGCAAATTACAGAGGTGTGTCTCCTGCCCTGGGAGATTTTATTCAGGCAAAATAGGCAGCACTAGACAGATAGACAAATAAAAACATACTATACTTAATGGAGATGAAATGATTATTCCTAGACATAAGTAAATGAAAAAGAGATAGTTAAATGTTTACAGTGGCTACAAGTAGTGACCTGCCTTTGTGGTGTCCTAACCTCCTGCTTCCCGTCAGCTCCAGGGCTGGGTGGGGATCCTAAGGGTGTCTGCTTAGGGAGAGAGCCCCATAGAAAGGGCATCCAGGGCTCAGCAGGTCTCCAGGTGGAGAGGAGCCCATATTAGGAAGGAGCCTATGGGCGAGTTCAGAAGAGGAGGCTAAGTGATCAGCCAACAGGCAGGAGTGGCTATGAGTGGGAGGCAGAGTGGTGTCATGTCAAGAGCACAGGACCCAGTGCAACGTCATCTCCTGGAGGGGAGAGAGTACTTTTTGTTTTGTTTCTTTATGTCCCTAGAACCTAGCTGGAAGGAAGGAAGGAAGGAAGGAAGGAAGGAAGGAAGGAAGGAAGGAAGGAAGGAAGGAAGGAAGGAAGGAGTTGTTGGAATCCAAAAAATGACTGAAAGAAATGACATTGGTTGCTAGGGCTGATCTTGGACATAGGCAGAGAAGGTTTAGATTAAGGTTCGAGTTAGGATCACTTTGTGAGGTTATAAAGAGCCAGTGGGGGAAGCCACATCCCTCTTCCTGCACCTCTGGATCCCTTCACAATCTCACAGAACTTGTGAGTTGGAAGGGACCTCAGAGTCCATCTTCTCCAACCTATAGATGAAAGGTGTTCCCACTATGACATGCCTGACAGTCATCCAGTCTCTACTTTAAGACCCCCAAGGAGGGAGAAATCACCACCTCTCAAGACAGTCCAATATACTTTTGGACACCTTTAATTGCTAGGAAGTTGTTGCTGTTTTTTCCTGACCTCAAATCCAAATTTGCCTCTTTGTGATTTCTTCCCATTCCTCCTGGTTCTGTATCTGAGGACAAACAGTACAGTCCCAATCCCATAACATTCCTTCAAGCACTTAAAGGAAACCATCATCCTCCCCTCTCTCCCACTCAACTTCTCTATTGTTGGCTTAACGTGCCCATTCCTTCAAGGACTCCTCATGGCATGGACTCAGGGCCCTTCCTCATTCTTGTAAGCTGACAAATATCTTTCTTAAACTAAAGCACCCAGAGCTGAGCGCAGTAATGCAGATGAGGTCAACTTGGGCCAAGGGTGATCAAAGTCTCAATCACTTTTTTGTGTGAAAATCAGGTCAACAGTTGTTCTTATCCATTCCTTGTCTGAGTCATTTTTAAATTTGCTTACTAAACACAAAAATCTTGGATGTTCTTTAACTTTATACAGTCTCAATTAAATACATTTCCTTAAAAAAAATACACAGTTGTCTTCCCATCCTGGGGTACCTTTTCCATGATCTTTCAGTTATCATGGACAGTGACACAGTAATTCCATCTGCCAATGATATCAGTACCCAGGTTTGAAGTTAAGCAGCCTACTATTTCCTTACGTGTTTATGAATTCCGTGTTCCTCATTTTATCTCTGCTATTCCCATTGGGAAGACCATTCTCCTTGAAAGAAATAAAAGAAGCCAAAAGAAAAATGGAGCAGCTCTGCCTTTCAGAGTTATCCGTCATCATCATCCTATCCATTCCAAATTAAAGTCCTATCCCATCTTCAATCCTCGTTTTTTCTTCCAATAGAACATAAAAAACTTCTTTTTATTGTCCCTGACACTATTTTTACAGTACATCAACTTATCCTCTCTTATACAGCATAGCTTGTATTTTCTTTTTAAAGCCTAAGTTACTCTTAAATTCCTTGTGCATCCCTCCCAGTCACTTCAAACAAATCTTATTTTTCCTCTTATTTAGAATTGCTTCCATTTGTGTCTTTAGAATTTCATTCTGAGAATTCCATTCATTTTAGCATCAGCCCTCTTCCATGAACTCACTTCTTCTGTAGCAGTTTAGCCTATGCACAGATTGGGAACCTGTGACCTCAAGGTCACATGTGACACTCTAGGTCCTCAAGTGCAGCCCTTTAACTGAATCCAAACTTCACAGAACAAATTCTTTCATGAAAAGATTTATTCTGTAAAACTTGGACTCAGTCAAAAAGTTGTACCCAAAGATCTAGAAGGCCACATGTGGCCTCAAGGCCACAGGTTCCCTACCCCAAGTAGTATGTCCTTACCACTGGAAATCCACTTTCCCAAAATTGAGGGTGCAGTTCAGACTAGACCCAAGATTCCTCTCCTCTGTCATGAAGAGGAAGAGGTACCTTTTCCCCAGGACTCCCATAATTTCCACCTTACTAACCAGGGCCTCCCTATAAGAGAGGTCAGATTCGAAGTAGAATGTCCTCTTGCAATTCTTCCACCTTGTGAAGGATAATATACAAAGGCAAGTGGAAACACTATTAACTACTTTGCTTTTGGCAGAAAGAAAATTCCAGCAGATTTCTGGAAAACTGAAGTCTCCTATCGCTATTGAAGCATATCTCTATGCCAGGCTTCTTATAAGTTTCCCAAACTCTTCTTTTTTTTTCCTTTTTCAGGCCAAGTATTATCCATCAAATACTCCAATGACAGAATCTGTAATATACTCCTCTGGCAAAATTTGTTCTGTTTTTCTCTCCACTGATCCTTATCCAAGTATTCTCTATCATACGTCCTCCTCTTGCTCCTGGGAATTCTCACGTGAGCATACCTTCTTAATATACAATACCTTCTCATTCCCTCTCTTATCTGCCCTGGTTCTTTTTAATAAAGTATATACCTAGCCCAGGGGTGGGGAACCTGCAGCCTGAAGGCCACATGTGGCCCTCTAGGTCCTCAAGTATGGCCCTTTGATTAAATCCAAAATTGTACAATTTTGTGAAATTGTAAAATTTTGTAAAATTATAATTTTGGATTCAGTCAAAGGGCCTCACTTGAGGACCTAGAGGGCCACATGTGACCTTGAGACTACAGGTCCCCTACCTCTCAGCCAGAGCCAAGTGTCAGCCATATGTTTCATCTTATGTCAGAGATACCCAAGGTCAAATTTGCCTCCCTGAGTTATAACCTCGTTTCTCATGTCTGTTGCCTGAATTGGGGGCATGTGTGGGTAGACATTTAAGGCCATGGATTTTTATACTGATACCTTTCTTAGATTTTGTTTCCTGTGAACTTGTGGGTGTCTCAGCTGTTGCTCTCCCTTTCTTTCTAGCTACTCAAACCCAATGAATATACACAGGCAGCCTTTTCCCTCCTCCATCTTTTTAAATTTAAATCCCTTTTGATTAGATTTCCAAGACTCCTAGCAAATATATTCTTGCCAGTATTTGTTAGGTGAACTCCATTTCTGGCCAAAGATTTGCCATTCTTATATTTTAAGCCCTAGCCCTGAAGTCCAAATTCTAATCTCAGATGCCACCTTTGTAGTCAACTGCTCACTTTCCAAATGAATTTTCTCTCCTGCCTCTCTTGTCTTCAATGGTTAACAGTGAGGAAAACCCAATCTGTGACCCCATGGCCCTCAGTATCTTGCATAAGATTTCATAACCATTGAAAATCTTGTTTTGGTTCCTTCTAGCAGTATTTGTGCCCATATGAATCACCAGAAGTAGGTGGCTGTCATCCATTTTGATAAGTCTTGCTAAATAATCTGTTATATCCTGGATAAATGCCCTAGACCAGATACAATTAGGTGGTGAGATAAATAGAACTTTAGTTCTGATGTCAGAAAGTCCTCAGTTCAAATCCGGCCTCAAACATTGGCTATGTGACGCAGGAAAAGTCACTTAAACTTTGCCCCAGTTTCCTCAACTGTAAAATGGGGGTTGTAATAGCACCCACCTCCCACAATAGTTGTGAGAATCAAGTGAGATACTATTTACAAAGGGTACATAGTAGGTGCTCACTTGTTCCCTTCCCGTTCTTCCTTTCCCAGGAGGACAATAGACCTGCCTATTGTTTATCAGGTCAATAAGTGGCTGTTTCCATGCCCCTGAGCAGGGAATCACCAATGACTCCTGCTCTCTTTTTCTGCTCCTGCTAGCTTGTGTGACTTTTCCTACATCTCACCCCTTCTCTTCAGGAAGAACACCAAATCTGAATTAAAGCCGTCATTGAGCAGCTGGTCTTTTCTCCCTTTCTCCTTCTATTGTCCAGCATTCTGACAAGGGTCAAGTCTATTCCATGCCACCTGAAATCTGTTTTGTTTTGGTTTTTCCCCATTGAAGTCTTATTTGTATCCCTTTTTTGGTGATGGAGGGGGGAGAGGAGGGAAGAGAATTAGTTTTTATTAAGCACATCCTAGGTGCCAGGAACTGTCCTGTTTTATAAATATGATCTTATTTTATCTTGGGATGTAGATGCTATTTGGAAAATGTCCTTCTCCCTGGCAATGCTCACCCTCTGTTGAGGTTGTTGCTCAGTCAATGACTCCATCTGGGGTTTTCTTGGCAAAGATGCTTGAGTGATTTGCCATTTCCTTCCCCAGCTCATTTTACAGATGAGGAAACTGAGGCAAACAAGGTTAAGTGACTTGCCCAGGGTCACACAGTTAGACTTCCTGACTTCAGGCCCAGCACTCTATCCACTGTGCCACCTAGATGCCCTTAAACTTCCCAAAATGCTTCCTCATTTTACTTTGTCATAATGGAATTCTACAAATTGCAGGTGCTTTTGGGCTGAGCAGTTGGATTCTCTTAGAAACTGCAACCACCCCTGGGAGGAATAAAAGACTATATTAGCCATTCACACTACAATTTGGGCTATTTAGATCAGGTGGCTTTACTCCTAACCAGGGATCTATTCATCTTTTGGGACCAGGAGTCCTTAATGGGAGATGAGATGGGAGGGGGGAGGTATTATACAGGAGGAAGAGAAAGGAGAATTCGTTTCTGAGCCTGGGCAGCATCAAAAGTAATTGGGGTAGAATCTCTTGAGAAGAGAGAAGAGGGTAAATGAAATGACCCAACAAGAGAGAGGAGAATAAAAGAGATGCGGGAGGGGAGGGCGCCAGATATAAATACGTCCAGCTCCCTGACTTTGCCCAGGGCTAGTCTTGCTGGTAGCAACATTTTTAACTGAAGATGGGCTAGAAGCAATGACGCAAGTACATAAGCCAAAAAGGGTGAGGCTGCAATAATTCCTATAATAAATCATTAATTGGACTGAAGAGTGTGTTGTAGAGAGACAAATGGAGAAACAGATGTGAACATTACCAAAGAAACTGAGGGGACCTGGGAGTGTGGGGGATCAGATACAGGAGACAAAGAGCAGTGAGATTTCTGAAGGGTGAGCTGAGACAGCAACACTGAGCACTTACGTGGATCAAGCATTTGGACATGGGAAAGTATGGAGGCTAGGGATGAAGGGAAAATGTCGAAAATATCAAGGGAGTAGTCATTAGATCATTACCATAGATTAAAGGCTATAAAAGGGATTCACCTGGTCATCTTATAGATGAGGACATTGGGGCTTAGAAAGGTGGTTTACCCAAAGTAACAAAGAAACCCAAAGCAGAGTCTGACTAGATGACCTCTAAGATCCCATCCAGCTCTGAAGGGTTATGGCTGTATGATTCTAAAGTTGTAGCGAAGACAGGGAGAAGATCAGAGCAACATTATGAAGGAGAAATTCACAGGGTGTGGTGAAAACTGCAGGCCAGAAGTGAGAATCAAATATTACCAGAGGTTTCAAATCTGGGATGTTAGGGGATTAATCCCAGGAATGAATGGGATCACTGATATCCACGGGTGTCAAAGAGCTGAGTAGAGAGAATGGGACAAGGCTGTGAAAGTTATGTATTAATTACTAATACATTCATTTTCATGAGGAATCGAAAGCTTTGTCTCAAAGACCCAAGGATACCTATTCTTATTCTTTCTGTCTTCCCTTCTGGTATCCTTCCATATATCTCCCACTGTATGTACAATGGGCAGTTAGGTGGTGCAGTGAATAGAGTGCCAGACATGGAGTTAGGAAGATTCATCTTCCTGAGTACAAATCCAGCCTCAGACACTTACTAGCTGCGTGATCCTGGGCAAGTCACTTAACCCTGTTGGCCTCAGTTTCCTCATCTGTAAAATGAGCTGGAGAACAAAATGGCAAACCACTCCCATATCTTTGCCAAGAAAACCCCAGAAGAGGTCATGAAGGGTCAGATATGACTTAAAAATGACTGAACATATGCAAAATGGCTTATAAAAGTCACTGGACTTTTATTAAGTCCTTGCTCAGAATCTCAGAGTCAACTGATTCCCTGAAAGAAATGTGTTACTTATCCAGTTTCTAATATGCATGATTGTGGTAATGTGAAAAACAAAATGTGCTCTTTTCGTTGTTATTTTTAGAAGGGAGTGGGGAGGGTCTTTGAAATTCATTTGGCTTTTCTTTTCAGTTGACTTTCTCTAGATAATTACTAGACAATTACTCTGTCTGTTGCCAATTACCTCTTCTTTTTTATGAAATCTTTTATACGTATCACCTTTCATGCTAGAAACATCCATGCCCCATGCTTTGATAGCCACTCCCTGGTGTCTCCTTGCTGGTGACATTGAAGGTAGGAAACTGGTCACACATCTCTGACAGAGATCTAGACTGGCTTCCCCTTCTTTCATTCAAAGCCCACGAATTTGGCCTGTTTGGGGGCCATCCCAGTTTGTGGTTATTCTAGAATATGGAACTTCCCTAACATGGTGGGGAAATCAGCTCTCAGCCTGGCTTCAGAAGGGCAAGTTCCAACTTCCGGAATGCCTAATAAGAGTTCTCAGACAGCTCCTTCACTGTTCAGGAGGATGGACTACAGGACTGGAACAAGGAGTGTGTAGGCCAAGGAACAACCTATCTCCCAGACTCTCAGTTAACCTTCCTCCTTCTGTGATACCAGTGACTTTTCTGTTTGTAAATTCCCCTCGTGGACCCAACCCAGGGTGTCTCCTTTAAAACTGAATATCTCCTAGAGAACATTAAGAAATACCAAATGGATAATTTTGATTATATTAAATTAAAAAGATTTTGCACAAACTGAAGCAATGCAACCAAGATTAGAAGGAAAGCAGAAAGCTGGGAAACAATTGTTATAGCTGAGCTATGATAAAAGTCTCTTTTCTAAAACATATAGAGATCTGAGTCAAATTTGTAAGAATACAAGTCATTCTCCAATTGATAAATGATCAAAGGATATGAACAGGCAGATTTCTAATGAAGAAATTAAAGCTATGTATAGTCATGAAAAATGCTCTCAATCACTATTGATTAGACAAATTCAAATTAAAAACAACTGTGAGGTACCTATCACACCTATCACACCTATCACCTTGGTTCATGTGACAAAAAAGGAAAATTATTAATATTGGAGAAAATATGGGAAAATTGGAACACTAATGCATTGTTGGTGGAATTGTGAACTGATCTAATCATTCTGGAGAGCACTTTGGAACTATAGCCAAAGAGCTATAAAACTGTGCATATCTTTTGGTCCAACAATAACACTACTGGGTCTGTATCCCTAAGAGATTGTAAAAAAGGAAAAAGGACCTACATGTACAAAAATATTTATAGCAACTCTTTCTGTGGTGGCAAAGAATAGGAAATTGAGTAAATGCCCATCAACTGGGAAATGGAGGGGAGGAGCCAAGATGGTGGGAGAGGAGGAGCCAAGATGGCAGAGTAGAAAAACTCATGTATGCTAGCTCCGAACCCACAGCCCATATATTTCCTGCAAAAAGAACTCCCCACAAATTCTGGAGCACTGCAAGTCATGCAGAAACACAGTGGAAAAGATTTCCATTCCAGAGAGCCCTGGAGAGCCGTCCCCAGGGGTCCGTCACACTCTGGACAGTGGAGCCCACCTCTGAGCTGCCTTGGCCGCAGGGCCCCAGAGGAGCAGATCCAAGCAGGCTTCAGGGACAGAATCTCCGGCGGCCGGGAACGTCCCTCTGCCCACAGACGCTACAGGTAAGTGAGAGAGACTTCTGGGCTGGCCGAGAGGGGAGCGGGGTGTCTCCATGCCTCGGGCCCCCTCGGAAGGCAGCGGCAGAGGGAGCAGCAGAGGCAGCGGCAGAAGCCCGGGACACCCGAGCAGCAGGCAGAAGTTCAGGGGCATTACCAAAGAGTCTCTGCATAAATCCCCTGAGGGAACTGAGCCTGGGAGATGGCCCTGCGCCTACCTGCTCCATTACTGAAGGTCTCTGCTTAAAGCCCCTGAGGAAACTGAGCCTGGGAGGCGGCCCTGCCCCCACCTGAGCACCAGAACTTAAGCTCATATTGAATAGCAGCCATGCCTGCTGTGGATAGCCCTGAGACTGGGAAGCAGCATTTGAATCTCAGACCCCAAGCACTAGCTGGGCAGATCTAGGCAGGGGTGGAGAGGAATCTCAGAAGTCAAGTAACTGGCTGGGAAAATGCCCAGAAAAGGGAAGAAAAATAAGACTATGGGAAGCTACTTTGATGGGGTACAGATGTTCTCACCTTTCAATTCTGATGAGGAGGAACAATTCTTACCATCAGGGAAAGACGTGGAGGGCAGGGCCTTTGTATCCCAGACATCCCAGGTGGATGTCCGGTGGGCTCAGGCCATGGAAGAGCTCAAAAACAATTTTGAAAATCAAGTGAGACAGGTGGAGGAAAAACTGGGAAGAGAAATGAGAGAGATGCAAGAAAAGCATGAAAAACGGGTCAATACCTTGCTAAAGGAGACCCAAAAAAATGCTGAAAAAAATAACACCTTGAAAAATAGGCTAACTCAATTGGCAAAAGAGGTTCAAAAAGCCAATGAGGAGAAGAATGCTTTCAAAAGCAGAATTAGCCAAATGGAAAAAGAGGTTCAAAAGCTCACTGAAGAGAATAGTTCTCTCAAAATTAGAATGGAACAGATGGAGGCTAATGACTTTATGAGAAACCAAGAAATCACAAAACAAAACCAAAAGAATGAAAAAATGGAAGAGAATGTCAAATATCTCATTGGAAAAACAACTGACCTGGAAAATAGATCCAGGAGAGACAATTTAAAAATTATGGGACTACCTGAAAGTCATGATCAAAAAAAGAGCCTAGACATCATCTTCCATGAAATTATCGAGGAAAACTGCCCTGACATTCTACAACCAGAGGGCAAAATAAGTATTGAAAGAATCCATCGATCACCGCCTGAAAGAGACCCAAAAAGAGAAACTCCTAGGAACATTGTGGACAAATTCCAGAATTGCCAGGTCAAGGAGAAAATATTGTAAGCAGCTAGGAAGAAACAATTCCAGTATTGTGGAAATACAATCAGGATAACACAAGATCTAGCAGCTTCTACGTTAAGGGATCGAAGGGTGTGGAATAGGATATTCCAGAAGTCAAAGGAACTAGGACTCAAACCAAGAATCACCTACTCAGCAAAACTGAGTATGATACTTCAGGGGAAAATCTGGTCTTTCAATGAAACAGAGGACTTTCAAGCATTCTTGATGAAAAGACCAGAGCTGAAAAGAAAATCTGACTTTCAAACACAAGAATGAGAAGAAGCCATGAAAAAGTAAACAGCAAAGAGATGTCATAAGGGACTTACCAAAGGTGAACTGTTTACATTCCTACATGGAAAGACAATATTTGTAACTCTTAAAATTTTTCAGTATCTGGGTAGTTGGTGGGACCACACACACACGTACACATGTGTACATGCATGCACATACACACATGCACACACATACAGAGACAGAGAGCACAGAGTGAATTGAATAGGATGGGACCATATCTTAAAAGAAATTAAGGTAAATGGTGAGAGAGAAAGGTAGGGGGAGGAAAGAGGGTGAAATGGAATGGGGTAAATTATATGTCATTTAAGAGGCAAGCAGGAGACCTTTTAGTGGAGGGAAAAAGAGGAGAGCTGAGAAAAAAAAACAAGAAGATTACAACCTCATCACATTTGACTAAAGGAAGGAATAAAATACACACTCATTTTGGTATGAAAACCTATCTTCAGTACAGGAAAGTGGGGGAGAAGGAGAAAGCAAGGGTGGGGGATGATGGAAGGGAGGGCAATGGGAGAACAGAGCAATTTGAAGTCAACACTCAGGGAGGGACAGGATCAAAAGACAGAATAGAAACAATGAGGGGCAGGATAGGATGGAGGGTAATTCAGTTAGTCTTACACAACACAACTATTATGGAAGTCATTTGCAAAACTACACAGATATGGCCTATACTGAATTGCCTGCCTTCCCCAAAGGGAATGGGTGGTGGGGAGGGAGGGGATGGGGAGAATTTGGAACTCAAAGTTTTAGGAACAACTGTTTAGTATTGTTGTTGCTACTAGGAAATAAGACATACAGTTAATGAGGAATAGAAAATCATCTGGCCCTACAGGACAAAAGAGAAGATCGGGACAAGAGAAGGGAGGGGATGATAGAAGAGAGGGCAGATTGGAGACAGGGAAAATTAGATTGCTTGGGGTATTGGGGTGGGGGGGAGGGGACAAAAGGGGGAGAAAATTTGGAACCCAAAATTTTGTGAAAATGAATGTAAAAAGTTACATAAAGTCATATTAAAAAAAACTGGGAATGGCTAAAGAAGTTATGGTATATGAATGTAATGGAGTACTATTGTTTTATAAGAAATGATGAGCAGGTAGACTTCACAAAAACCTGGAAAGACTTACATGAACTGATGCTGAGTGAAGTGAGCAGAACCAGGAGAACATTGCACAGTAATGGCAAATACTGTGGGATGACCAACTTTGATAGATCAACTTAGCTCTTTTCAGCAATACAATGAGCTAAGACAATTCCAAAAGACTCATGATGGAAAATGCTGTCCACATCCAGAGAAAGAGCTATGGAATCTGAACACTGATGAAGGCAGACTATTTTCTCTTTTTTGCTTTTTTCTTTTTCTTGATTTTTCCTTTTTTGTTCTGCTTCTTCCTTCCCAATATGACTAATGTGGAAATATATTTAATATGACTGTAAATGTATATAGCCTATATCAGATTGCATGACATCTCAGGGAGAGGGGAGGGGAGGGAGGGAGAAAAAAATTTGGAACTCAAAATCTTATAAAAATGAATGTTGAAAACTATCTTCAAATGTTATTGGAAAAAATAAAATACTATTAAGTGAGCAGGGGAACCTCAATATCTCCCTTGTAAAAATGCTTGTGGCATCATTGGACAGGCTGACTCTTTTGAGAAATCCTTTTAGTCTCAAAATAAATTCAGAGGTCTAAGATGGTGGTCTGCATGGCAAGTTTCCACTGGTAACAGAAAACAGCAACACAAATCACTTCAGCTCTAGCCCCATCATGCAGTTACATACCTCCCTACTCAACTTAGATTGCAGGAGCAACTTTGGGAACAGAATTCTCTAATTATGTCAGCATACAAAATGGCCATCCTAATCCATCACACATTCTGTTCAAGAACAGGATTCAAAATCAAAGGAAAGTGTTGGGGGGGGATTTTTTCCCACCAAATGTGCCACCCCCTCTAAGTACTACAAAGAATGCATTAAAACACAGGTCTCAGTCAATTCCTTCTTTGAGGCTCAGTCAGAGCAGCTCCTATGCAGTGACCTTTGGACCACTACGGACTCTGAGTCTTCATTGAGTATTTTCAATCAATTTAATAGAAACTGTGTAGGTGAAAACCAAATTATTTGATTCCTAGAAAATCATTAGTAGTTCAGTAATTAGGCAATCATTCACATATTAACTTTTCCTGGTAGTTTGGTCACAGTTGACAGCATCAAGATTGCCTGGAAATTGTATAAATTATTTATATTCTCCCATTTAGTGAGTATCAAAAGAAATATGTCCTGAAGTAGGAAAAGCAGAGAGGAACATAACTTATGATGGCTGTGGGGTTGTGGGGCAGGAAGATTTTCCTAGGAAAATTGGCTAATCTATGAGATGAAGAGGTTGAATCAGAAAACCTTTGATATCCCTTCTGGTTTTAGCTGGATTCCAAGAATATAGCTTTTGTAATCTTATTTTTATCAATACCATTTGGTTTTATATCACATTTATTTTCAAATATAGTGCTTGTCCCAACCTAGCAAGCCCCCCACCCCACCAAAAGAGTTTTTAAAAACAAAGGGATAAGGGAAGTAGTTTACCAAAGTGACCAGAGCAACTACTCCTCCTGACTGCGTATGTTACGTTCTATACTCACAGTGATCCATCTCTGCAAAGCAGAAATGACAGTACCTTTTATCAACTCTTCAGAAGTCAAATTTGATCTTTATAATTATAAAACTTTCAATTTGGAGTTTCCATTTTTTCAATTTATATTTTTGTACTCATCACACACACAGTTTTCCTATTTCTATTTATTTTACTTTGCATCAGTTCATATAATCTGATCACATAATTTGGCATCATTCTTTTTAAGCTTCTTGAATTATCCATTGTGTGATTTCTCATGCTACAATAATATTCCACTGTATTCATATACCGTGCATCACTTAGCCCTCCCCTCACAGGTAGGCTTCTAATTCTTTGCTACCACAAGGCTCTCTCCACTTTGCAGACTCTTCAAAATGGATCTTTCATCAAAAGTCGGGGCCCTTCAGTCCCTACCAGCAAGTTTTTCTCCTCCTCCACCACTTAGCACATGCAATTGCTGCTGGATCCCATTCTCATTCAAATCACATTGAGTTCCTCCACAGCTGGACCGGTGTATCAGCTGCCATTTCTTCCAGGCTCACTATAGGCCCTATCTGTCTCCCTCAGACGTTGTCTTCCACATTAAAGGCTGACTTCCACATTTGAGGGGTCTTCAACATTCGTTAGTAGCAGCTAAGAAATCTTTTTCTTCACCTCCTGCCCTCCCTGCTCCTCTCCTCCACATTTTTACCCCTGCTTCTCCTTTCTCCCCTCCATTTCCATTGAATGAAACATAATATTGAATCCATGCTTTGAAATGGCCATTGTATATCAGACTGCCATCCAAACCATGGCCCAGTGAAAAGATCATTAAGACAGTCTCTGTGGACATACAATGTGTTTGGGACCCATCTTGCAAAGAGAAATCATGGCCACTCTGCATGTATAATAAGGCTCCAGTACAGCCCTTCTCCTGGCCTTCAGGAGTTCTAGACCCAACCGGGATCTAAAATGTTCTAGGTCATTGGTTACCAACTTTTCTGAATGCAGTGGGGGCTTTTAAAGACAAAAACAAATCTCCTATATATTTGGATCATAGATTTACATCTTAGATATCATCGAACCCAACCATCTCATTTTACAAGTGAGGAAATTGAAGGCTATAGAGACCTGGGTCCAAGCACTGACTGCAACACTTACTAGCCATGTGACCATGGCCAAGTCACTAAGCCTCTCAATGACTTTCCCAAGATCATTCAAGTGATAAGTAGCAGAGGTAAGATTCTACCCATGTTTCCTGACTTCCAGGGCAATATTCTTTCCAAACTACCATGCTGCCTCTACCCTAGCAACTAAGAGAATGATCAGTGGCAATCACTATCCTCATCTCCATCAAATATTGACCAAGATCATCATTCTATAATAGTACAACAATTAACATTACAGCTGTACCAAGGACTGTAAAACACAATACCAGATGACCCAAATGTAGCAGGAATACATGGATAGAGCTGGAAATGCTCCACCCCAGATTGGGTTTTTACCTTTGTGGGGAGTAGGAGAAAAACAGTAGTTAGGTTCTGTCTCTCTCTGTGTCTCTGTGTCTCTCTGATTCTGTCTCTCTCTTCCTCTCTCCCTCCCTCTCTCTCCTGCTCTCTCTCTCTCTCTCTCTCTCTCTCTCTCTGTCTCTCTCTCTCTCTCTCTCTCTCTCTCTCTCTCTCTCTCTCTCTCTCTTTTCCTCTCTCCCATCTTCCTCTTTCCCATTCTTTAAGAAGGGAAAAGGGAGAACTCAGAAAGATCTTAACTTCAAAAAGCCAAGGTTCCCCTCCCCGCATCCTGGGCCATCCCCAGTTATCCTGATCTACATCTGGCCACTGGCCACAGATGGCTCCAGGGGAGAAAGTGAGGCTGGTGACTTCACAGCCCTCCCTCACTCAAGTCCATTTTAATTGCAGGTCATGGCATCATCTTCCTGATGTCATTGTCCTCTTTGAGAATGATGGAAAAACCACAACCACAATATTTAATAAAGACTATTGGCTAGAGTTACATCAACATTACATCAGATACTACTTGCAATCTTTAAGAAAGACTATTGGCTAGAATTACATCAATATTACATCAGATATTTGAATACTAGCAATACTACTCTTTCAGGGATTCAGGATAAAAATCACTTTCTCCAGTCACATTGGGGGAAATTAGTTTAGATCCAGGGGACTGCTATGTGGCTCAGTGGATAGAGTGCTCATCTTCCAGAGTTCAAATCTAGCCCCAGACACTTACTAGCTGTGTCACCCTGAGCAAGTCACTTAACCCTGTTTGCCTTACCTCCTTATTTGTAAAATGATCTGGAGAAGGAAATGGCTGGTTTATTTGCCAAGAAAACCTCAAAAGGGGTTGCAAAGAGTTAGACACAACTGAAGGGAGCGTTTAATACACTAATACCTGGGAAGGGGAGTTACTCAGGAGGAGAAGGAGATGTCCACATACGAGAGAAGAGTTTGTACTCCTTTCTCTAGATTCAGTTGGAGAGGTAACCCAGTTAGGTATAGCTTCCCCTGGCTGCCCCGAGGACCAGGCAACTCTAAACTGACATCGCTGGAGCAAGCATCTTCCCTTAAATGGGAAAGCAAAGATTCCAGATGCTCACCTACATCCCACTGGTATAATCTTTATGGTACTGGAATTGATACCCAGACAATGAGCTTTCTTTAGCTGGGCAGAATCCAGTGAACAATCAACAAGCATTTATTAAGTGCCTACTGTATGCCTGGCAACATGTGAAACGTAATGGATACAAAAGCAAAAATGATATAGTTTACATCCTTAACAAGCCTACATTTTATCAAAGGCAGCTGCAGAACACAGGGCCATTTCATAAGACTTGCTTTGCTGTAGCACACACTCTACATACATACAAGTCCTCCTATAGTGACACAATATCACCGTTCCTATAATTTTAAACTATTTTTGAGTTCCGTGAGAGGCAATATAGTGTGGGTGGAGAGAGCCTCAAAATCAGGACTACCTAGCTATGTGACCCTGAGCAAGTAATTTAACTCCACAGTGTCCTAAGCAGCTCACTAAAGCTACATCTGTAGCAATATAGATCTCAATATGGATCTATAGATATGTAGTGTATTGATGCATATTCATCTTTAATATACACTAATACATGCATGTGTGTGGTTGCATTGTTCCATGACATGTATATATAATGTATGTGCATGAATGTATGTTTATGTGTATATGTCATAAAATATACCATATGAGTATATTTCTACACATGTGCATGTATAACACATAAAGCACATATATGAGCACATGTTAGTATGTGTATATATCATATATGTATTTTCTTGTCACTCAGTCACATCTGACTCTTTGTGACCCTTTGGAACATAGCTTATACTATCTGTGGGATTTCCTTGGCAAAGATACTGGAGTGATTTGCCATTTCCTTTTCTGGTGAATTAAGGCAAATAGAAGTTAAGTGACTAGCTAAGGGTTACACAGTTAGTGACTGTCTGAGACCAGATTTGCACTCAAACTTTCCTAACTTCAGCTCTATCCACTGTGACACCTAGCTACTTCCATCATATACACACAGGTGCACACACATACAAAATACAAATACATGTGTGTTTATGTATAAGTACACATCATATGTATATATGCAAATATATGCTTTATTTTATGTGTATATGTATGTATACATATCTGTATGTATGCTGTTGATATGCATTGATGAAGGGCGTTTCCCCACCTGGTGGTTTGCTTGCCAATGAAACCACAGGTATCATTCCTATCTTTTAATTCCCATTGCTGAACACGAACTGAGACTGAGAATAACTCTTAAATGAAACAATATTGGAAAGTCATTGATAGGTATGGGCAAGGTGCTGTGAGAATTTGGAAGAAGGAAGAATTACTTCTGGCAGGGGTGAGGGAGGGCTGGAGAAAGCTTCATGGAGGGGGTGCCATTGAAGTTGAACCTTTAAAGTCAGGACAAAGGGCATTCCAGGCAGAGGCAACAGCTTGAGCAAAGACACTGGGGCAGGAAAGGCTGAGATGTGTTTGGGAAACAGGGTGTCATCCAATTTGGCTGGAGTATTAAGTATGTGGAAAGCAGTAGCAAAAGATGAGATTGGAAGCAACCGCAGCAATTCCTAGGTAGCACATTTTCTAGAACTGCAACGAGTCTGCACCACCACCTTCCTGTCCTGCCAACCACCCACTCAGTTCTCCTACAGTGGATCCTCTCTGCTGCTCATGTTTGGGTGAGACACAGGTAATATGGTCATCCAATTTGACATTTTTTAAAAATTTTTCTCTTTCTGTTTACTCTTAGGGAGTTGAGTGGATGCCACAGGCAGTTAATTAGCATTTATTAAGTACCTACTATGTGCTAGTCATTGTGTTAAGCACTGGAAATACAAAGGAAGGCAAAACTCCTCAAGCAGTTGATCATCTAATGGAGGAGACAACATGCAAACCATTACGTACAAACACGATGTTCTGACCGTGTGACACCCTCATTCACTTCAATGGATGAGAAAACATATGACTAACAAGGTAGAAGGCTGAGATAAAACTAGGCACAAGGTTACTATCACAACAGAAGGAATTGCAGCAAATATTTATTTAATACTTTAAAATTCTTTATATCATCTCATATGAGCTTCACAACTGCCCTGTCAAGTGTCATTACTATCTTCATTTTATAGATGAGAAAACTGAGTCTCAGAAAAGTTGTTCATGGTCATAGAAATAGCATACATATGAGGTAGGAGTCCAGGCCAGATCAGCACTCAGTATGTCCACTATGCGCAGTCCTACCTGTTCCTCTGCGCGGAAGGAAGAGAGGGTAACATTGCAGGGATCTTTATCAGAAAGTCAGGACACCTTTTTAACAACAAGAGAATCATGGGTTTCTCTGCACATGGCTGCCATCCATTTGGGACTTCAACACAAATATACGGAACTCTGGGACTCCTGGGAATTACGCAGCCTTATCCCCATCAATAGCCCCAGTAAAATCTTCCCTGGCCAAGGACACATTTGCTTAGCATGAACTCAGGCTACTACAACTGTGTGAAGACTGCCCGGAGATCACAGTGGCCAAAACTTAACTGTTATCTCAGAGTGTGGAGGGGTTTTGGTTGCTTGTTTGTTTTTGCTTGGTTTAAGACCAGCCTCCTCATCTTGCCCAGGCTGAAAATGCAGGCTCAGGGTCCCAGTCTTGCACTGACGAACACAGGTGCTTTGACTTACTCTGTTTCCAACCTTGAGCCAATTTACCACTCTGTAGGCAGAACAAGAGATCCTCCAGCTTTAGCCTCCCTAGGACTTGATATCACATATATGCATCATCATTTCCAATGGGAGTTTTAATTATTGACATTTGTTAAGCATGAACACAAATAATCAGCTGCTCTACCTGAGCTGAGCATTTAGCATCTAGAGACTTGCAATCAGGGCTGTGAGGAATGACAACATTTCCATCAAGAACTAGTGATCATGTCACACCTACAGCTCAAAGTGCTGGGAAGGTCATAGGTTCATAGATCTAGTGCTAAGAAGGGCCTCAGAGGTTATCTAATCCAATCTTCTCATTTTACAAATGGAAGAACTTAGATCCACTGAGTTCAAGGGACAAAGGTCATACAGGTTGAGGACTTCAGGATGCACATAGTTTGTAACCAGTCTTTTCCCCCTCTCACAGGCATATGACGAAGTGGAAAGGACTCTGAATTAGAGTCTGGAAACCTGAGTAAGAATCTTTTTTTCCCACTAAGTAATTGCTTGATGTTAGATAAGTTGCTTAATCTTTCTAGGCTTACATTTTCTTATCTATAAGATGAGAACCAGATGACCTCTGAGCTTTCAGTGTTAAGGATTTGAACAAGAAGTAAGGAAGGAAAAAAGAAAGAAAGGGAAAAAAGGAAGGAAATAAGCATTTATTAAACACCTACTATGTGCTAGGTGCTATTCTGAATGCTTTAAAAATATTACCTCACTTGAACCTCACAACTATGGGGGATGGGTATTATCATGCCTTTTTATACTCAAGGAAACTGAAGCAGACAGAAGTTAAGTGATTTTCCTAGAACCTCACATCTGAGGCCATGTTTGAACTAATCTGAGAGGCCCAGCACTTCGTCCACTGTGCTACCCAGGTATATAAACAGCTGACCTATGTCTTCCTTAACATCCATCACTGCCCCACCTTTCTGCTCACTGTCTCTGCCTCGTTAAATCTTGAGATGTGAGCCCAACAGCTGGATTTTCATGGAGCCTCTCATCAAGCTGCTTCAGAACAGCAACTTACATCTCGTTGAACTTCATTTTGAAGACTCCCACGGGCTAAGAAGCGCCATGATGACATGACTGGCCGGAAGCCTGAGGCTCAGCCTCAGGTGAGCAGCTGTTCTGACCTCAGGAGTTCCATCCACGCACATGAGAATAATTAAGTCTTAACTAGTTGTAGAAAAAAAATTACCTTAGGCAGAAAAAGAAATAGCTCTCTCAAATGAGCCCCGGACAATTTTCCAGAAGGTTCCCCTACTTCTAAGAAGCCTGCGACCCCCTCTTTCCTCTAGTGGCCCCCTGCTTTCACTGCCTCCAGTCCCCTCTAGGCTGCCTTGTTGCCTTGTGGTAGCACCACTGGGGTGGAGAACCCACCCTTCCGGCAGGTGGAGGATGGGACCCTAGAAACGATGAAGTAAACGTCAAAAAGGATTGTATAGAAAGTAGACTTAAAAGTGGGCGAATTGTTTCCTTTCTGTCATTAGATTCATCAAAATTCTCTTTCACCCCAGTCATCTTTAGCAATGATAGCATCTCCCGTCCTATCAAGCTTCATCAACTCCCAGCACCATAAATCTGAAGGAACAAAAGCTTTCTCCAAACACAGAATCCCTTGAAAGCTGACCTAGAAGAAAATTAAGAGGGTGAGATGATTACATAATCTTAAAACTTCTATTTATTTTTATTTAGCATGTGCTAAATACCAAATAAAATAGCTATATACGTATATATATAATAGAACAAAAAAAAAGATTGTACGTAAAACTGCAGCTCCATATAGCTTGTTTTTCTTTTTTTAAGTGTATCATCAATTCAAACAGTACTTTCCAAAGCTGTCCTGCTCATCTGTGCTTATTTTTAGCCTTTCTTCTCTCCTCTCCTTGCAATTTTTAAAAAAGAAATGCCTCAACGACCCTCTTTTTCCCCCTACTTCCCCCTTTGCCATTCCATCACTCCCTACCGGCACTGGAAAAGGCAGAACAATGCCCTTGTGAAAAACATGCCATCGAACAACTTCCCATATTGGACGTGACTGAACGTGTATCTTTTTCTTCTGTATCTTGACCCATCACTTTGTCTAGAGATAGATAGCAGGCTTTGCTTTCGCTCCTCTGGAATGCAATTGCATTGCATTGACCAAAGTTCTCAAGTATTTCATAGTTTTTTTTTCTTTCAAATGTTGCTATGGTACAAATCGTTCTCTCTCCAGCCAGTTTGCCAGCTTTCTCTCCGTCCCTCACATTCTTCCCCAGCCCCCAGAGTCAGGTAAAGGATGATGTTCAGGGCTATTTTGTGTGAAGACTGAGGGAATTTATGCCCTCTCATAGAGCCATAAGACTCCAGTGAATAAGAACTCTTAAAGTCTTGAGGCAAACATTGGGGTATTAGTTATTAAATAGTGCCAGATGACAAATTTCTGAAAAGACTAGCTAGATTCCATTTCTATCTCTAGGGTAGACATTATATTTCTTTCTTAAGCTCAAAATACTGTAGAATAAATTTCTTCAGTGGCCGATTTCACCAGTTAGCTGTCTTTCTAACACAGGGCTTGTTGGCTCCCCACTAAGGTCTGCTGGTACCAAGCATAGTCTTTCCTACAGAGGGGCTACATTAGGGCTCATCAGAGTTGGGGTTTGATCCTGGGTCAAGGACAACAGAACTCAATTATTAAGCAGAAGGAACAATGAAATGCCAGGGTCAGATCATCAGAGTGGAACCAGGAATACTGAAATAAGGATTTAGAGAAGGATCATAAGAAGAAAGAACAGAAACCCAGAAGGTCTAAGTTAAGTTGCTAAGCCAAGGTCAGAGTCTGGACAATTGGTTCAGTATCACAGTTCAGGTTAGAACAGGAGAAGGTCGGAGGGACAAAACAGCAGCAGACAGGCGAGTGTCATGGCAGCTCGCAGACTTAAGCGTCTGGCTATAACTGCTGGCATTTTCTCTTGCCGTCTAAACCTGGATTATAAGTTAACTAACCCCTGTGCACCTAGTTCATCTACTTCCTGCCAGGTTCCCAACAGCCATTCTAATGCATTGAGGAAGAATGGTGGCTGGAATCTGAGGGATAATGTATCATAATTAGATTGATGGCCAGCAGATTAGGCAGGGTGACACTTAGAGTTAGAATTCTTCACCTTTTTGATGGCATGGACACCTTTATGAATCGAGTGAAACCTAAAGAGCACTTCTCAGAATAATGTATAAATGTATAAAATAAGGAAGCCAATTATATTGAAATAAAGTTATAAAATATTTTTTGAAAGTTCACAGTCCCCAAATTAAGAATCTATTCATTACAGTCTTCTGGTGGCTTGCCATTAATGTACTGGTGTCTTCTACGCAAGTGGGGGTCATTAGGTCCAAAATTAGCCCTGACCCATAAATGGGAGAGGTCCTGGAAGAATTAGAAAGCACGAGGATCGACGAATTGTCCCAGACCTCTGGGGGGGGAGAGATAAAAGGGGTCCCTGGGATCCCCATTCAATTAACAACTCTAAGCCAAGGAGCAGGCAATTCTGGAAGAGAGACCCTGAGCCAACCTAAGCACTCAGTCAAATCCAAACACAGGTGGCTTTCAAAAAGAGATTCCGGGATGAAGAGTCCCAAACCTTCTCAAAAGCTCTTTTGAACCCTGGTAAGTCCCTGGCTCCCAATAAAACTTCAGATCATGTGAGTTTGTCTAGTCTAAAGATTTGTCTCTGAAGCCAAACTCAAAGTTCTCTAAGAGCCATCCAAAGCTCTCCTCCCTCAACTGACTTGGCTTCACTGACAGCAAGGACCCCACTTTCAGAGGTGTGTAAACCAACATACCAGTTCAGACCAGTTTTTAAACATACTCTGATCTATTTTCCCCCTTCTCCTAGCTCCCTGGGTGAGGAAATTCAAGCAGCAATAATTTGGTTTCACACATCACCAGCACTTCTAACTTTCATGCTTGTCAGAGGTTAATGAATTGCTAACGTGAAAGGCTCTTTTTTAGCCACAGGCCAGGTTTCCGCATTGACCATGTCCTCCATGGGAGGGTTATGTCTCTCCACCCTCTCCTTCTACCCCATAATGCCCCACCCTTCCATGTGGCAGCCAAGAAGAAGAAAAAGAAAACAAATAGGACGATATATAATGGGTTTCTAATGCTTACATCTAGTAGTAGACCAAGAAAATTGGTTTATATCCCTCTCCTGTATAGTATTTAGATTAAACAAATCCACTTTCAACCTTTATTCACAGGAAAAATATTTAAACGTATGGACTTTTCTTCATACACGGGACCGTAATATGAAAGTTTAGATCTGCGGTTCCCAGATTCATTCCACAGCGACTTGGGGGTTGGCAGTTGGGGAGGGTGGTGATATCTGGCCCACAGACACCCCTTCACCACCATCATTTTATCAGTTTTTATTTTTTCTAGTTCTTTCTCATTTCACACCCCACAACTAGCGTCAATTCGAAAAGACTTTCAAGGAAATGAACTTTGGATTCTTGGGAATTCTTGGAGAGCTCACTGGGAGCCACAGAGTGAGCACATGGCTGAGGGCTATGATGTGCTTTCAGAAGCATCATCCTAGGAAAGCTTTCTCTTGTATGCCTTAAAATTTTCACTTCATCTTTGAATTTGTAGTAGATTCTTGGTTAAGTCTGATTATCAATCAATGGAAGTAGGCTTTTCCAGTTGCATTTCTTAAAAAGTTTTGCTAGTACCTTTTAAAAAAATATTTTTGGACCTGACCTATGATTACCATGATGTTGGGAATCTGTGGAGAAGAAACTCTCTCTACCAAAGTTGATAGAAAGCTGCTTTACAAATGACAGTCTTAGAGAGCTGTTTGGAGGCAGAGAGAGACTAAGTAAGACCCTTGCTCAGGGTCACACAGTCCATATGAGTCAGAATCCAGACTCAGGTATTCCTGGCTCCAAGGCCAACTCTCTCTATTCCCTATGTCATGCCATTGTCATTTTCTAATATACCTGATATACCCTTCCTTCCCAGAGAACTAGCTCTTATAACAACAGAAAATAAGCAAAATCAACTAGGTTAGTAACTTCATTTGGCAGCATAGGCAACATTCCATACCTGTATCTCCCCACTGAAAATAGAGCTATGCTTGGGTTTGGTACTCTGGGCAGAAGTTGGCCATTGTATTTAATCTGAGATTAACTACATTTTAATGTTATTTTCAGTCACTTTATTACACTTATTTATATCATTCTCTTGGTTTTGTTTTCAGAACCTCATCTTCGCATCTGTTCATGCAAATCTTCCAACATTTCTCCAGCTTTAACATTTCTCCAGTATTTGTTATTCATTATAATGCAATACTATTTCACCACATTCATATGCCACAATTTACTAGGTCATCCCATAATTAATAGGCAGTCAGTGTGCTAGGGACAAGGGCATTTATTTATTTCTTTATTTTCTTTCATTAGAAGTGCTATTATGAATTTATTGGCATATATACATAGGATTTTTTTTGTCATTAGCTTTCTTGGAGTATATTCTCAACAGTGGACCATTAGGTCAACAAAATGTATGAACAGTTTAGTGAGTTATCTTGTACAATTCCAAACTGTTTTCCAGAATAACCCGACCAATTCACAGGATAACCAGCAGTGTGTACTGTCTTCTAACAGTCTCTTCAATGAAGACATTTTCATCTTATCTTCTACAATCTGAAAAGTTTTTGAGCTCTTACTTTCTTCTCCTATATACTTAATCTGTTTACTTTGTGTTGGAGTTTTTCTCTTAAAAAAACTTCTAGAGATGAGGTAATTTCATTTCTTATTCTTTCCATGGTAATTGCATTTGCCTTTCTCATTGTCCGTTCTTTGGGATATTTTCAGGCTGAATATTCTACTTACTTTTGTTTTCCTTATTTGTTTTTGTTCTGTTTGTTTGTTGGCAAGAGTGTCTCCTCTGTATTCTGAAGTTCTGGGCAGTTTCCTTGCCTTATTTTTGCATTGTGCTGTTTAGGTTTTTTAAGCTGTCATGATCTTTGGGAAACCAACGATCTTTAGGTTTTCTTCACACTTCCTGTTTTCGACATTAATGGCTTTTGCTCATATAGAGATTATGTATACTTTTAAAGGGATTGCCTTTTCTTTTCTCCTTCCACGTTGTTCTTCTCTTCAATATATTTGCATTCCAAATTTGCTCTCAATTTAGCTTCTTTGGAGAGATTTGTCACTAAAATTTCAAGTTTTTCTAATCTGTTCATTACTTCTGCTGCTCTGGTTCCTCATTTTGTTCTTTTATGTTTTCATTTCTCTGGAAACGTTCTGGAACATTTTATTACCATTGAGTACTCCGTTGGGATTCCTCAGGGCTCTGTATTTCATCAGGCATTGGTTCAATTTCCTTTGTCTTGTTATATTTATTTAGAGAATTTTATATCCTTTTTGAGGTTTTTATACTCATTTTCCCTTCTAAATTTAGTATCCTCTGTGTTGATTTATCTCCTCCTGCTCTAGACTTTTACTTGAATTTTCTTCCTCGAGATCTTTAGTGACTCAATTTCTTTTTTATTGCTTATGTGCTCCTATCACTCATTTCCTCACTTCTCAGGCCTTTGATTGTGGGAATATTTCTGGGGCAGAACTACAGACCTTCCTTAGCCTCCTCCCACACTGAAGAATTTGCTTTTAACTAGCCTTGCTCCTTGCCCTAAATAACTTCTAAGAGGATAAGAAAGAACACTGGATTTGGAATCACAAGATCTGGGTTCAAATCTTACTTCTAACTATCCACTAACTGTATGACCCTAGACAAATCACTTTAGCCTCCTTGGATCTCATCTGGAAAATCAAGGAGTTGACTAAATGGCCTCTGTAGTTACTTCCTTATCTATATTCATGATCTTGTGATTTGGCGACTAGGCCTGGCTAGATGTCAGTCCCTTTTTTCAGGCTTGGTGCAGCCCCTGAAACTGGTCCTCTGTTCCCCATTTGATCCCTGACTCTCATTTTTTCTTTCTCTGGCTGAACTGAATCTACTTCTGCTGCTTTTTGAAGGTTTGGGAGGGGTGAAGATAGGGGTGTTAAGCAGTCTCTGGAATTTAGGGCTCCTTCACCAAGTGGTCATCCCTCCAATCCTTCCATGTGACCAGGCAGAGTCTAAGCCTTGTTGCAACAGGGTTTGTTAGATTGTGGAAGCTGATGGAAGAGGGGTGGTAAGTAAGTACCTTACAGGTTAAAGTTCTTACAGTTAATTTATAAGTGTGTTGAGTGGTACCTTGAGATCCTTTTGAAAAATTCCATTCCCTTCTGTCTCCTTGGATTTCTTGTTTCTTTTCCTATGAATTCACCTATAGTTTCTCTACCTTTGGTACCTAATTATTCTTGGTTTTTTTGTTGCTGTTGTTTCTAAAAGTTAGAAGGATTATCTCCTCTTTCCCCCCTCTTTCCTCCTCGCCAGGAAAACTCCTGTCCATGCATGAGCAATCCCATTCTATTTGGTCTTCTCCAGCAGATTATACCTTCTATCACCTTTACTCCCTCACCCATCTTCAACCTTTCCCTGTCTGCTTCCCTACTGTCTACAAATAGGACTATATCCCTGATGTCCTCAAAAAGCCCCCCCCTTAATCCTTCTATTTCTATTAATTATCATCCTATAGCCTCCCTCTTTTGGCTAACCTCCTTGGCCAACCTACAATCAGGGCCCTTATTTCCTGTTCTCTCCTTAACTCTGCAGTCTGGCTTCCAAACTCATCATTCAACTGAAACTGCTTTCTCCACTCTTACCAATGGTCTCTTAATGGCCAAATCTAGTAGCTTCTTCTCTGCCTTCCTCTTTTCTGACCTCTCTGAAGCACTTGACATTCATTGGCCTTTGTCCTTGATACTCTCATCTCTAAGTTTCTATGCCAGAGGATTCTCCTGTTTTTCTTCTTACCTATCTGACCACTCTTTTTGACTTTTCTTTACTGGATGTTCATCTAGGTCAGAACTGTAACTGTGAGTGATCCCCAGGGCTCTCTGAGGGCCCTCTTCTCTTTCCCCTCTATAATATTTGGCTTTATGATCTCATCAGTTCTCATGGATTCAATTATCACTTCTATGCAGATGATTCTCAGATCTATTTATCCTGACCTAATTTTTTTTTTCCTGACCTCCAGTCTTGCATCTCCAAAAGTTTATTGGACATTTAGAACTGGATGTCCTATAAACCTTAAATTTAACCTATCTTTCTTTTCATAATCTCCTCCCCTCCCAATCCTCCCCTCCTTTCCATTTTCCTACTATTGTTAAGGTCACCACCATCCTCCCAGTCACCCAGGCTCATAAATTAGATATTTATATTATCATCCCTGACTTTTCACTCTCATCCCTCTCCCCATATCTAATTTGTTGCCAAATTTCGTCAGTTCTACCTTTGTCAGATCTCTGGTATATACCTCTTTATATCTTCTGATACTGAGACCTCATGCCTTTATTATTGCAATAGAATTCTGATTGGTCTCCCTGACTCAAGTGTTTCCCTACTAGTATCTGTCCTCTACTTAAACATCAGAGAGATCTGCCTAAAGTAAAAAGTCTGAGGGTGCCATTCCCCTGTTCCATAAACTCCACTGGCTCCTAATACCTCCAGGATCAAATAGGAAAGCCTCTGTTTGCCTTTTCAAGCCCTTAATAACCTAGCTTGCCCCATAGCACTTCTCCAGTTTTCTTACCCCTTATCCTCAGTTAAGTGGGGCAGTGCCAGACCTGAAGTGAGGAAGAACTAAGTTCCAATTTGGCCTTCGATAGTTACTAGCTATGTGATCCTGGGCAAATCACGTAACCTTTGTTTGCCTCCGTTTCCTCGTCTGTAAAATGGAGATAGTAACAGCATTTGCTCCCAGGGTTGCTATGAGGATCAGACGAGGCAGCAAAGGTAAAGTGCTTAACACAATGCCGGGCACATGGTGCGCATCATATAATTGTTAGTTCTTATTGTTTCTACTCCACTCCCCTCCGCAGACTCTGCAATCCAGTGACACAGCCCTCATTATTCTTCGATACTGTCGTTAAATTATTTATATCTTTTGTTTTTTTATATTACCAGAATTTCTCCCAGTGTCTTTATCCACTGTGCCACCTAGCTGACTCCAAAAACCCTTTGAAAACCTCAAAGTGCTCTATAAATGCTACTTGTTACTGTTGTCACTATAATGACAACCCGATTTCATCTCCAGAGCGCATTACACCTACTGTCCATCAGAAAAGCCTGCTTTCCCCAGGACAAAGGGCTAACAGAGAGAGATCTTGTTGGATCCGAAGTACCAAAGAAGGTGGAATTTAGATAAAAAGCCAGATATGTGCTAAACTGGACAAAGCCGGACCTAGCAGCTGCTGGGTAAGTAATTAGTCTTCCCATCTCCAGTTATTTTTCAAGCTGCTACAATGGGTTTTGCAGCCATTTCCCCAACAGACAACTGGTCAAAAGACATGAATAATTAACAGAAGAAAAATGCAAATGGTGAACAGCCATGCCAAAAGAAGAATGTTCCACATTTCTAATAAGAAAAGAAATGATATTATGAGAGGCCTTTTTATTGACCAAGGGCTTCTATGGCCATTTTCACCCACTTCACAATTTGAAGAGCCATTGCCATATGAATTTTTGCCTTTTGAAATAAGGCCAAGTAATGAACCTAGCTCCTGCATCAGATTGGATCCCACTGGAGAAATATCATTTCCTAAGTAGAATGTTGGTACTAAGTATAGTGTGTTTTAACTCTGTTTCCATGTTTGTTTAATCATTTTCTTTCAAACACATCATTTCCTTTGTAACTTCTGCAAGAAGCCTTCTTAGGAGGCTTTCTTCACCCTATGCTTAAATCCCTCCCCATGTGCTTCTTCTAAGGCCATTTCCATGATCATCATTAGCAGCTACCAAAATATGCCACATGATCCTAAGATAGCAACCATCTTTATCAAAGTTTGCTAAGAGTGCTGAATTTGTGCTAAGACCAAGCAGCCTAAAATACCAATCATAAGTTCAGAAAAGCTGTTCTGGAGCCCAGTCATATGTATCCTGGAGAATGAGGGGGGGAAATCTCAGTCAATAAACACTCATTAAGAGCCTCCTCTGTGCCAGACACTGTGCTAACCGCTGGGGATACAAAGAGAGGCTTCAAATATCTCCTGCCCTCAGAAGGAGTTCACAATCTAATGGGGGGAAGACACTAAAAAGCAGGAGGGGGTACCTAGCACAGGGGTGTGATGAGGTAATGCTGCTGCAGGGAGAAATGATCTAAGGAGGTCTGAGTTATTAAGTTGAACTCATCTTACAAAATGATGAGTTTCTGGAGATTATAAAATCCAGGAAATCAGTCAGGTAGGAAATGATAAGGTAAATACCCTTGGTACCCTCCTTAGATGGTAGAGGATCAAAGAGGAAGAGGGAAGATGTATAGCACCAGGAAAGGCTTTGTGCAGATGAGACTGGAACTGAGTCTTGAAAGGAACCCAGAAAAGCTATAAGGAGAAGAGGATAGGAAGGGCAGACATTCCAGGAATGGTGGACAGATGGAGAAAAGAGCTAGTATGATGTATGTCCTTTGTTCTCAAAGAGGACCAAAATGGCATCACTACGTTGAGGTTAAAGTACCATGTGTTCAACTGTGGCTTATCAGAACAATTTGAGCTCAGAAAGCTCTACCACAGGTCAGACATAAATACTCCATGTGAACGTTGGAATGGAGATGGCTCTAAATTTGCATATCTCACATTTCTTTTAGCCACTGCAATTCTACTTCACTCATAGAGCGTAACACCTTCTTTGATGCAAGTGTGCCATGTTGGGTAATCAGTCCTGTGCCAGTATCTCATGTATCTCACAATTGGCTCCAAAGTTCTTCAGACAGAAAGGAACTAGAGTATTGCGTTCAAGGACCGTTCTGTCAGTCAATAGACAATTATTAAGTACCTAGTGTGTGCCACGCACTGGGCTAAGTGCCCAGGAATGAAAAGAAAGGCAACCTCCTTCTCAAGGAGGTCACAGTCTAATGAGTTGGAAACAACTATGTACAAACACACTACATATAGAATAGATTAGAAATAATCAATAAAGGAAAGGCACTAGAATTAAGGGAGATCAGGAAAATAGTGATCATCCTTGTAGTCTATGAAGCCCTTCCCTAAAATCCAGAGCAAATGAAAAGTTAAAAAACTCTGATATTTGACCTCAAACCCCCCAAAGTGAGGAATGTTTTTTTATCAAAATTAACATAGTCTTAAAGGTGTTGTGGGAGAACTGGCACATTAATACATTACTGGTGGAACTGTCAGTTGGTCTAATACTTCTAGAGAATAGTGTGAAATTATGTGAGAAAAGCCACCAAACTGTTCATATCATTTGTCCCAAAGTACACTGTAAAGAGCACAATGACAAAAAAAAACCTATACACTTGATGTGTACATTTCAAAATTTTTATAGCAGTGCTTTTGTGATCGCAAGAACCAGAAGATAAAGAGAATATCCCTTCCTAGGAGAATGAGTCAAGAAACTGTACTATGTGTATGGCTCCTGCCCTCAGAAGGAACTCACAATCTAATGAGGAAGACAATGGAAAGAGGCAAAGGGCACCTAGTACAGGGTATGATGAGGTAATGCCCCTGCTGTGAGAAAGGATTTTCACAGAGAAATGTGAAAATGTATGAACTGATGTAAAGTGAAGTGAGAAAATCAAGACACAAGCATATACAATCATAAGAATGGCAAAAAAAAAAAAAAAAAAAAAAAAACACTTTAAGATACCAGAATCTAGATCACTGCAATTACCAGCTCCGGAGAACTGATGAGGAAACTTATCTTTCTCCCCCACTACTGCCCCCCCAGTACAGATGTAGAAGACTTCATGGAAAATATGTTGGTTTGCTTTTGCTTTACTGTTTCTTTGTTACAAGGGAGAGTTGGGGGAGAAGGAGGGGATGGAATTACAGCAAAGGGGGAAAATGGTTTTTTTCAAAGAACTAAAAAAAACCACACAAAAAAACAAAGTAGGGTTTTCCCTTTGAATTTTTGGGTAGATGTGTGATGATTTGGATCATTGGAAGAGGGTATCAACCTGGAGCAAGGAGCAAAGTCATGATACCCAAACCACTTTCTTTAAGTGAACCAGATAAAGGCTCTTTTGAAGGGCAATCTGCCCTTGAATTTTTTTTTAATGTTTTGGCCACAAATAGCAATTCTCCATTCACATCTCAACATGTATTACTAAGAGCTTATAAGGATATTATTTATTGCTTAGTGGTGAAATACTTTGACAACCATTGTATCACTTGATCATTACAGCAACCCTATTGAGTAAGTTGTACCGGTATTATTAGCAGGCTGTGTTAGAGCCAGCTTAAGCCAGTTCACAACAGCCAATTGTTAAATTTTCATTGTGAGCATTCACTCCTCAGAAATTGGCAAATGCTACAAATCAAGACTTGAATTATTTTGTTGATGTTTCTAAACTTAAGAAAATTGTGGAGAAAATTAGATTAATTTTTAAAATGTATCATGGTTGCCTTTTTTTTTTGAAATGGGTTTATTAAAAATTTGCCAGGACAGCCCTAATTGTTAGACTCCCTGTTGCAAATGAGGAAATGGAGGCTAGGAAAGGACCTGCTGAAGGCCACATAGCTAATAAATGATGAAGCGAGGACTCACCGGTCTTCTGAATCTAAGCCAAATACACTCTTCATTCATCTTGCCTATTAATGTCTGCTCAGAGATGAATAGATTTCCTTCTTTTCTGGTCAAGGGCAAGAGATTTGATTTTAGTTGAGTTTGGTTGCCATAAGGTACAAATGGGTGTAGGGGATTCTATGTAAATACTTAACTATATTATACCCAAAGGCTATGGCAGCAGAATTCAAGCTTGGGCAGGTTGTACCAAGCTGAAACTGTTGGAAAGACTTTCATTAAGAGCCTAGTGATGGACTGAGTATATGCCTATTCTCCAAACTCTAGCTACAATTGGATAAATAGAAGATAAAGAGATAGAACAGTCAGACAGATGGACAGACAAATAGATAGTTAATTAAATAGATAGATAACAGCACATTCATTAAGTATTTATTATGTCCTAGGCACTGTTCTAAACACTGGGGTATACAAATATAAGCAAGCAAGTTGTTTACTCTAAATGGGGAATGCAATATATAAATGGGTACTAGAAAGTTAGGGGGTGGGTAGGTGGGAGGTAAAAGAACCACAAAGCTGAAAGTGGAGGAGATTGTCCCCTGCCATGACATAGAGGCCTGGTTTCTGACAAGATAAGGCAAAAGGTTCATCTCTCAGATCTGGGGAGAGCCAGAAGTGGACTCCATGTTTTAGAAAGGCTCAGAAGCCAGACTGACTTCAGGGTGATGAATTTTTTAGCTACAGCAACTTTGATAAGTCATCTATCAAGTTATAGAGGGGTCATGACTTGTGTTGACAAAAATAGTGATGCAATTATAGATCCTTGAAGTATCAAGGTATATATCATCCTCCATACACACATCATCATCAACATTCTCTAGTGTGTAAAAATTATTTAGACTCATAGCTGAAGGGGAACTTACTGGCCATATAACCTATCTCCCTTATTTTATAGATAAAAAAAAAAGACCTAGAATGATAAAGTGCCATGTCCAAGATCACACGGACTGGAAGGAGCAAAACCAAGATTTAAATCCAGGTCCCCCAGGTCCAAATCCAGCCCACATTCGGATGCACTAAGGAGTCATCCTGGCAAGAAGCATGTCCTAGAGGTGGGAAACCTGCTTAGCTCTTTTAGGGCTGTGTCAGCAGTATCCCATAATGGCAAAGGCCCTGATTCTCCAATGACAGGACCTGAGTTTGATTTCCACCTGTGGGTAAAACATTTAATACCTCAGTACCCCAAGCAACCCTCTAAGACTAAGTTAGAAAATAGCTGCTGATCTATATTTGTGAGAGTGCACTGCCTTACAGGGAATTTCCTGAACCAATGAAATCATAGGTTTCAATTGAAAATATATATATATATTGCATACATATGTACTTACATATATTTAGCATATATGTATACATATAGTTAGCATTTATATACTTCCAAATTTGCAAGATACTATGCTAATATTACTTCATTACGTCCCTAAAGCAACAAGCAAGTGCTATTTTGCAGGAGAAGAAACTGAGACTGAGAAAAATTATACGACTGGCCCAGGATCACACCGTGTCTGCCATGAGCTGTGGTTGGGTCTTTCTCACCCAGCATTCTATCATGCCACTCACCTCTGCCTTTTCCAGTCGGATATCTTTAAAGGTTTCCTTTACATTACATCACACTCTTCACTGAAGTCTACTCCTGTCCATCGTGTGTCTCTCTGCTGCCCTTTGGGTGACTAGAGATTTAAATCATACAGAGTCTGTGGTAATAGTCACATAGTATAAACAAAAGAATATTGGTATTAAAACTATGGGCTTTTTTTGGAGAGAAGTTTCAGATTTTTAAAAGCCTCATTCAATTTCCCAAATGCAGTCTAGCCTCTTCTCCTTCTATTCAATTCTTACCTTATTTCATTATCCATCTACAGTGTCTGTCCAAGATACATGTACTATGGGTGCATTCTATGGGTTGTCCATGCACTACATAACTTGGACAATAGGTAGTCTTCATTCAGTCCTCTAGCTAAGAGCAAGGTTTAATCACTGGATTGCCTGTATGATCCACTGGTAACCACATAATGTCAAGATGTCTGGATCTCTCTTCTTCCTCTTTTCTGAGCATATGACTGCTCTCTAACGGCTCTCTTAGACTAACTATGGGTGGAGATGAGGGCATTTCTATCCCCTTCCCTCCTCAAAAAGATATGGTGACTGATTACACAAGACAAGGAAAGTATATGCTTGTCTAGACAAGGCTGAGACTGGATCTCAAGACCTCACTTGCCTTTTCTGGTTTTATTTATTTCTTGCACCTAGCAAAGGTGACAGAAGAGTGATCCTAACAAAGGATTGTCCCAAAGTGGAATGTTATAGTGATCATGATATAGTGAGTTCTTTATTTCTAGAGACTGAATCATCACCTGTGGGACTTTTAGAGTGGATTCCTGCCGAGCTAAGTTCAGAACTAAAAGACCATGAAGATCTCATCCATTAGAACATAAGTTCCTTAAAGACAAGGATGACTGCACTTTTAACTTTGTATTCCCAATGTCCCACACAAAGTCTTGCATGTTGTAGATGCTGAATAAGGTGAAGGTGGATATATATGTGTAAAAGTCCTATAGGAGGCCCCAAAACATTGGAAGCAACCCCTATGGAAGAATTTTGGTAGGACATAGTCAAGAATCACAGTGGATGAGAAGTTGTAGTAAGTTTGTCATCCTTATCTTTTGTGTGTGTGTGTGTGTGTGTGTGTGTGTGTGTGTGTGTGTAGGGATGGTACCCGGATAGATTAGGTTACAGATCCAACCTAGAATCAAAGTATGATAAATACGGTCTTCTGCTATAATCTCTCTAGGGAGCTAGGTGGTGCAGTGGATAGAGCACTGAATTTGGAATCAAAAAGACTCATTTTCACGAGTCCAAATCCAGCCTCAGACATTTACTAGCCGTGTGACCCTCCTCAAGTCACTTAACCTTGTTGGCCTCAGTTTCCTCATCCATAAAATAAACTAGAAAAGGAAATGGCAAACCACTCCTGTATCTTTGCCAAGAAAATTCTAACTGGGATCACAAAGAGCTGGATGTGACTGAACCACAAACTCATCTCATTTGTCATCCCCTGTTGGAGGAGCGTGAAGACAGCCATTTGCTTATTAAAAAACCAAAACAAAACAAACACTGAACTGAATTACTCTTGCTGCTTCCTCTGTATTTGTGCCTCAGGGCAGTTTTGCAAGGGGGGAAAATGTTTTAAATAGGACAAATAAATGAAAACTTGCAAACAAATTTACAATTAAAACAATCTCCCCAATATTTTTATTTTAAACCAGCCCATTCTCCACCTCCAAGATACACAGGTAAATGATAACCTTACTATCAAATGCAGAAGTGACTATGGCTAAGAACGCTGGAGGCACCTGTGCTGCCCGAGTAGTTTGGTTTTCTGCGGTGATGTCCAACTCTTTTTGCATTCCTTTTTGTCTCTGGTGCAGAACAAGGGCACCATTATATATTACTGCTGCTACATGTCAGGGCAGCCCCTTGCAACACATGAGCCTCCTTAAACATGGTGGGTCTCATTGCACCTGAAGGTTAATTTCTCAGGATTGCTGTTGACTCACCTGTTCTCAGGAAATGAAAAAAAGAAACAGAAGAAATTGCAAACTGTTTATTTGTAATTTTGAAAAGGAGACTATACAGTTCTAAAGTATGCTAGCGAGACCCCTGTGTGTGCATGGTGCATGTATGTGTTTTAAACAAATTGCTACTGCCAAAGTCACAGATTAGTAAGAAGGCAATTTCCATTCCCCTCATCCTTTATGAAAAAAAATGTTGGCTAGATGGCTGGTGGCTGTTATCACTGAACCCTAACTTCCGAAATATATTTGAATGAATTCTTTATGTGTATCTGGCTGAAGGTGTAATAACACTTCACCTCCCAGTAAGGATATCAAGAACACATTTTTAAAATTCCCAGGAGAAGTATTATCATTCTTTCACAAAGCAATTTGGTTGTAGGAATCTTTCTCCCTGTTCAGCTTAGGAAGTCTATGAACCGTCAGCAACACACTTAATACCTTCCTTTTTATTCCCAGAAAGAAGCTTGAACTTACTACTCAATGAAATTGGTAAAGAACGTGGGGATGTGGGAGGGAGATAGTTATTACTGTGGGCAAAACTATAAGAAAAAAAGCAATAAATGATACTCAATGAATACACCTTTTCTGGTGGCAGCACTCTGGACCAAGACTGCCAAGTTAATAAGCTTATAGGACTTAATAAGGGCCTTCGGAAAGAGAGGGATCCCACTGTGAAATAAGGGACCCACTTATTTCTGTGATCTGTTTTTCCAACCAGCTGTTTGTTCTCATTTAATAGATCTACGTCACCACCACCATGTACACACATTTGACAATGAAGTGCCTACCTCTGACCAAGGATTCCTCTTTTCTACTCTAACAAAATCGGTACACTGAAAGTGGCAGAAGCAATTGTGTAAAGGAACACTTGGTCACCCAACAGCAAGATGGCCATAATGGAGATGGGTTGGAGGGTTGGAAGAGCTGTGGGCTATAAATCCTTGACAGGTGACCTGTGTTTAGCTATTAAACCTGGACAGAACCTTCCCCTCTAAGGTTATTCCTCTCTCTCTCTCCCTCCCTTCCTCCCTCTCTCTCTCTCTCTCTCTCTCTCTCTCTCTCTCTCTCTCTCTCTCTGTCTCTCTGTCTCTCTCTCTCTCTCTGTCTCTCTCTCTGTCTCTCTCTCTCTGGTACAGAACTCTTTATTTGCATATTGTCTCCTCCATTAGAATACATGCTCCCTGGGGGCAGGGAACACAATTTTGTTTTTTGCCTTTCTTTGCACTCCCAACAATTAGCTTGGGGATGTGAAGTGCCTGGCACAGAGAAAGTGCTTCATAAATGTACACTGATTAATTGACAAAGCAGATTCCAGGGAATTCGTTCTCTGCAAGAAGAGAGAACAAAGGTCAATCCAGCCCCAACTTGCCTATGGCTCTTCACAGTCCATCTCTTTCGGAGATGATGCTTCCTCCAAGAAGTCATTTCTGATTCCCCCAAGTCAGAAATGATCTTTTTTTCTTCCAATCCCACACAACTTTTTGGATCTCCTTTATGGTTTTATATTACATCCTTCACAATAATCATTACAGAACTGTTAAGTTTTTATTATATAATGTATATCTATGGATGTATCTTATCTTTCCTACTCAACTGTAAGCTCCTTGAGAACAGGGACCATGTCTTATTCATCTTGCAGTGGAAAGATGTATGGTAAGGATGAAGAGGCTGCTGTGTACTGCCAGTAAAGAATTCTGCATAAATGGCATAAAATATATTATCAGAGAAATATGGAGCCAGAAAAGAAGGGAGAGGCATAGAAAGAGCAAGAAATAACAGATGTATATGCGACCCTGACACCCTCATCAGTGGTAAGACCCAAAGGAAGTCTTCCAGCACTTTAGGTGCACTGCCATGGAGGATTTGTGGGAGGACAAGGACAAGAGGCTCACAGGATGGGAAGGCAAGGAGAAGAGGAGAAGGAAGGAGGGAAGGAAACAAGCATCTATGAAGTGCCTACTATATGCCAGGTGTTGTGCTAAGTACTTTACAGATCCTCCCATCAACCCTTACTGGTAGGTGCTATTATGATTCCCATTTTACATTTGAGGAAATTAAGGCAGATTCAGGTTAAGCGACTTAACCAGGATCACACAGCTAATGTCTGAAACAGAATTTGCACTCAGCACTTCCTAATTCCAGGCCCAGCACTCTATCCACTTTCCACCGATCCATTGCAAACTACATTGTTTGAGGGAATGTCCACATCCGCATGATCATAGATCCTTTTAAGAATCTGCTCCCATCACGTAGCATGGTACTGATGTAATGGGAAATGCTCTAGATTGAAATGAGAGGATCTGAACTCAAGTTCCTGCAGGATTTTGGGGAAGTCACTTTATCTCTCTTGCTGATTCTTCATCTGTAAAATTAGGGATTCGCCTTCAATACCTCTGGGGTCTCTTCCACCCTAAAGCCATGATCCCTGTTGTATATAGCAAATGTTTAACAGATAGCCAGTGAATGACTTTATCTCCAATGTCCCCCACACATGCCACACCCACTGGTGACTCTAAGTTATTGTTCATATATTTCCCATCTGGAATGCTTTTGCTCTTTTCCACCTGCTGTTCTTGTTTTGTCCCTTTCTCAATTCTTCTTGACCCCAGTGGACATCTTCTTGGCAGAGATACTGGACTGCTCTGTCATTTTCTTCTCCACCTCATTTGCCAGATAAAAAAACTGAGGCAAACAGGCTTAAGTGACTTGCCCAGGATCACAAAGCTAGTAAGTGTCTGATGTTGATTTGAACTCAGGTCTTCCTGACTCCAGGCTTGGCTCTCTATCCACTGCACCACAACACATACTGAATCCTAGCAACTCCAGCAACACCTTCTTATAGGTGGTGTGGTAGATGGAGCATTGGACTTATAGTCAGAGAGACCTGAATTCAAATCTTATCTCCATAATTTCTTAACTGTGTGATCCTGGCCAAGTTACTTAACTTCTATCAGCCTTGGTTTCCCCACCTGTAAAATAGAGGATAATAACAGTATCTCCCTTACAGCACTGCTATGAGGATCCAATGAGTTAACATGGAAAGTGTTATATAAATGCTAGCTATAGTAGCAGTGATGATGATGATGGTGCTGCCAGTGGTGGGAGTGGAGAGTGAAGATGATCATGATGTCTAGGGCCCAAACCACTTTCTTCTTCTGCCTTTTTGTTTCCTTCCCTGAGAATAGGTGAGTGAAAAGTAGTCCTGGTAAATGGATATTTCTAGTATAGCAAGGCCTCCACATTTAATGAGGCCCACAAGTTGCAAGGGGCTGTCTCCCTACATGCAGCATGGGGATGTCATTGTGTGACTCAAGGGGGCAGGATAAACACTTCTGGCTTCTTTACTCCATGCCTTTCTCTTCATTCCTACCGGGAGGAGAGAAGCAGGAGGTTGGGGTGAAGGTAACTCTCCTCTCCTCAGAAAGAGGGGGTTGTTGCTGTGTTCATCCTTCATTGCTGAAGAAGACCATGCCATCAGAAATGATGACATGACTTGTACTTGACTTTGTTTTGAGTGAGGGAGGGCTGTGCAGGTCACCAGCCTCACTTCTCCTCCAGAGCTGTCTGAATCCAGTGACCTGATATTCCTCAGGATGACTTATCTTCTCCCTTAAATATTATTAGTTTGGTGGGGAACATGTGGCCTTGAGGCCAGATATGGCCCTCTAGGTCCTCAAGTGTGTCCCTTTGACCAGATCCAAACTTCACAGAAAGTGGAGACAAATCCTTGTTCTGTGAAGTTTGGATTCTGTCAAAGGGCCACATTTGAGGACCTAGAGTGCCATATCTGGTCTCAAGGCCGCAGATTCCCCATCCCTGGTCTAGAGGACATAATCAGGTTAAAACTAACTTCTGATGACTGTTTCATTATTGGGGTGAAACAGGACCCCAAGGCTTGTCTGTCTTTAAACCAAATACCAATTCCACAATGAACACACATAACACTTATCAAAGAAATCCATCTGTCCAATTCAATAGTAAAGCAAATATCAGAGATAGTATACATAGGAGAATACATACCAGACAATGCAAGAGTGAATGAACACTCCCAATGGATATGAAGTAATTTAGCTCAATCAGAGAGAGCGTCTTGGATCTCACCCAAGGGTGAACTCCTCAAAGTCTCTAGTGCAGCAAACTGGAAATAGGGACATGGTGGAGATGGCGGACTTTCTCAAATCCTCCCAAAGTCTTTTCTTCAGCAACCTGAAATGAGTTTAACCTTCTCCATCTTACCATAAAAGCTGGAAACCAGAAACTTGAAGAAGACTTTAAGACAACTGAAGAAAGCAAAGCTCTCTTACTCTCACTAACTTCATCTTCCTCTACCATTCATATGGGGCAGGGCATTCCACCAATGAAGAAAGAGTTCCATATAGTGGGGTCTACACTAGCCATGAAATTTAGAGTATGGACGTTCTAGAATAAAGTGACCACTGCCCCTACAAGAGGGAATTCTAAAAATATCAAGATTTTCAAGGAAAAAGTTGAACATGGTCATAATCCCCTTGAAAATTAAAGGACTAGAGAGCTGTCCCTGCCTGCCCAGGAGACCTGGACTCTGTGAGCTGATCAACTAGCATAGATCAGGGGTGAATGTCAAATAGCTGTGGTAGCTATTTTCACGGTCCCATAAAGGTGTCTTTATATCATGAATATAATGACTGTGATCAATTATTGCTGTATGTTTTTTTCTTGTACTGGTATATCTCTGACCTTTTTGTATCTTCATTGTCATCTATGCTAGAGTATCTCTCTTATACCTGATTTGTTATTGGCCCACTGAGTACCTTTTCTAATACTTCATTTTTTCCAACTACAATTTTTAACATCCATTTTAAAAAATTTTAAGTTCCAAATTCTCTTTCTTCTTCCCTTCCCCCTCCCAGAAATGGCAAGCAATTTGATGTAGGCTATACAAGTTGGTTGTTTTTCAGTCATGTCTGACTCTTTGTGACCCCATGGACCACGGAATGCCAGAACCTTCTCTCCTCTACTATCTTTTGAAGTCTACCCAAATTCATGTTTGCTGTCTCTCTATCAATCTCTTCCTCTGCTACCCACTTTTCCTTTTGCTTTTGATCTTTCCCGACATTAAGGTCTTTTCCAGTGAATCCCATCTTCTCATTATGTGGCCAAAATATTTAAGTTTCCAATGAGTAGTCTGAATTAATTTCCTTACGTATTGACTGATTTGATCTCGTTGCTATCCAAGGGATTCTCAAAAGTTTTCTCCAGCATCACAGTTGGAAAGTGTCAAATCTGCAACTCTCAACTTGCCTTATATCCCAACTTTTAAAAACCATACATTGGTATGGGAAAGGCCATAGCTTTGACTATAGGGACCTTTCTTGCCAAGGTAATGTCTTTGCTTTTCAGTATGCTGTCCAGATTTGCCATAGCTTTCCTTCCAAGGAGCAAGAATCTTTTAATATCATGGCTATAGTTATCCTCTGCAGTGATTTTTGAGCCTAAGAATATGAAATCTGACACTGCTTCCATTTCTTCTCCTTGTTTGCCAGAATGTGATGGGATCAGTTGCCAAGATCTTAGTTGTTTATTTTTATGTTAAATTTTGATATTCTCCTCTTTTAGCCTTATCAAGAGGCTTCTTAGCTCTTCTTCACTTTGTGCCATTAGAATAGTATTGCCTGCATATCTGAGATTGTTGACATTTCTCCCAGGAACCTTAATTCTGGTGTTTGATTCATCCAACCTGGCATTTCACATGATATAATCTGTATATAAGTTAAATAAGGTGACAATATACAGCCTTGGTATACTCCTTATTCAATCTTAAACCAATCACTCATTCCATGTTCAGTTCTTACTGTTGTTTCTTGACCCAAGTACAGGTTTCTTAAAAGACAAGTCATTGTTCATCTTTCATTCTTGAAAGCACCAACAGCCTCATAAGAGTAATGTCTTGGCTTCCATGTGAATTGGGTTTAAGTAGATTTGTGCAAAATCATCAGCCTCACTCAAGGAGACAAGTAAAATAATTTGGTACTCCTGTCTTTAAAGACTTGCTTTTATTTTATTTATTTTTATTTTTTATTTATTTTTCATTAATTTTATTGTTTATTTGTTATATTTTATTTATTTTGTATTCATTTTATTGTAATTCACACAATCAAAGGCTTTAGTATAGTCAATGAAGCAGAAGTAGGGTTGTTTTGTTTTGCTTTGTTTTGTTTTGTGGAACTCTTGCTTTCTCCATAATCCAGTGAATATTGGCAATTTGGTCTCTAGTTTTTCTGCTTCTTTGAAAACTAGCCTGCTTTTCTCATAATTCTTTATTTATATATTGTTGAAGGTTGATTTTTAGAAACTTAACCTTGCTAGCATGTGAAATGAATACAATTGTTCAATAATTTTAACATTTCTTGGCATTGCTTTTCTTTGGGATTAGGACATAAACTGATCTTTTCCAATCCTGTGGTTGCTGGCGAGTTCTCCAAATCTGCTAGCGTATTGAATGCAACATTTTAACACCATCATCCAGGATTTTAAATATCTCAGAATTCTCTCACCTCCACTAGTCTTATTGTTAGTCATGCTTCCTAGGGCCCCTTTGACTTCATTTTCCACTGACTTCATAGGCTAGTTCAGTAACCACACCATTATGTTTATCAATTATGTTAAGACCTTTCTTATATATACAGGTGCATACACAGGGGCAGTCATGTAAAACCTATTTCCATATTAGTTCTGTTATAAAAGAAAATACAGACCAAAAAAAAAAAAGAAAACCAGTATGTTTTGATCTGCATTCAGACTCCACTAGTTCTTTCTCTTGTGATGGATAGTATTTTTCATCACGTCCTCCAGAATTATCTTATATCTCTGTATTGCTGAAAATACTTAAGTCATTGATAGCTGATCATACAATTGCTATTATCGTGTATGATATTCTCCTGGCTCTGCTCACTTCACTCTGCATCAGTTTATGTAAGTCTTTCAAGATTTGCTTATCATTTCTCATAGCACACTAGTATTCCATCACAATTATATACCGCAACTTGTTCATCATTGCTGGGAATCTCATCAATTTCCAATTCACAAAAAGAACTGCTATAAACATTTTTGTACATATACATTTTGCTTTTTTAAAAAAAGTCTTTAGGATACAAACTGAGTAGTGATGTTGCTGGGTTAAAGAGTAAGTATAGTTTTATAGCGTCTGGGGAATATTTTTCAAATTGTTTTCCAAAAAGATTGGATCAGTTCACAACTCTACCAACAGTACATTAATGTCACAATTTTCTCATATCCTTTTCAGTCTTTGTTGCTTTCCTTTTCTGTCTCATTAGCCAATCTGAAAAGTGTGAGGTAATACCTCAGAGTTGTTTTAATTTGCATTTCTCTACCCAATAATGATTTAGAGCATTCTTATATAACTATCGATAACTTAGATTTCTTCTGAAAACTGCCTGTTCATGTCATTTCACCACTTATCAATTAGGGAATGATTCATATTTTTATACATTTGACTCAGTTCCCTATATATTTGAGAAATAAGATCTTTATCAGAGAAACTTGCTCTAGAAATGTTTCGCCAAGTTTTCTGCTTTCTTGCTAATCTTGGCTACATTTATTTTGTTTCTGCCCAACTTTTTGAATTTAAATGTATCCAGTATTATCCATTTTACATATTTTAATGCTCCCTATTCCATGCTCCCTTAATTTACTTATAATATCCCCGTTTATGTCTGAATCATTTTGACCTTATCTTGGAATATGATGTGAGATATTAGACTATACCTAGTTACTGTCAAATTGCTTTCCAATTTTCCCAACAGATTTTTAACAAATAGTAAGTTTGTCCCAAAAGCTTGGACCTTTGTGTTTATTAAATACTAAATTATTATGGTCATTACCGACTGTATATTGCATGCCCAACATATTCTACTGATCTACCACTCTACCTCTGTGACTCTAGCCCCATTTTTTTTTGATGACTACCACTTTATAATACTATTTGTGATCTGGTATAGATAGGCCATCTTCTTTCACTTTTTTATCCAATTAATTCACTTGATATTCTTAACCTTTCATACTGCCAAAAAGCTCCATAAAATGATCTTTGGTTGTTTGAGTACTATGGCACTAAATCAGTAAATTAATTTGGATAGAATTTTCATTTTTATAGTATTGGCTTGGCATACCTATGAGAAATTAACATTTTCCCAGTTATTTGGATCTGACATTATTTGTGTAAAAAGTGATTTGCAGTTGTGTTCATATAGTTCCTGGTTTTGTCACAATGGTGAGAAACCTGTGGCCCTGAGGCCATAAGTGACCTGGATTTCATCAAAAGCTCTCACTTGTCAAATCTATTAATTTTCTGTTAATTTGGGCAATTTATATTTTTGTAATTATTTATCCATTTCATTTAGATGGTCAGATTTTTAGCATATAATTGAGCAAAATAGTTTCTAATACTTACTTCAATTCCTCTTCAGGGGCAGAGCCAAGATGGAGGAGTAGAAGGACACATGTTTACAAGCTCCAACCCACAGCCCATAGAATTAATGTAAAAAGAGACCCCCATAACTTCTGGACCACTGAAAGGGGTACAGAAACGGAGTGGAAGAGATTTCCGTTCCAGAGAGCCCTGGAGACCCGTCCCCAGGATCCGTTGCATCCCGGAAAGCGGACCCCACCCCAGCGCTGCCCTGGCCGTGGCCCCAGAGAAGCTGACCCAAGCAGGCTTCAGGGACAGAAGCTCCGGCAGCCAGGAAAGTCCCTCCACCCACAGAAGCTACAGGTCAGTGAGAGAGATGGCTGGCTGGCTGAGGGGAGTGGGGTGTCTCCGTGACTCGGGCCCCCTTGGGAGGAAGTGGCAGCGGCAGAGACGGGGGCAGGAAGTGGCAGAGTCAGAGGTATGGGCGGCAGTGGAGGCAGCAGCAGCGGCGGTGGCCCGGCACTCCCCCAGCAGCAGGCAGGATCTTCATTACTGAAAGTCTCTGCATAAACAACCTGAGGGAGCTGAGCCTGGGAGATGGCCCTGCCCCACCCTGCTCCACTACTGAAGGCCTCTGCATAAAGCCCCTGAGGGAACTGAGCCTGGGAGGTGGCCCTGCCCCCACCACAGCACCAGAACTAAAGGTCACATTGATTAGCAGGCAGGCGGCACGGAAAGCACATTTGAATTTCACCCCAAGCACTAGCTGGGCAGATCTAGGCAGGGGTGGACAGGAATCTCAGAAGTCAAGTAACTGGCTGGGAAAATGCCTAGAAAAGGGAAGAAAAATAAGACTATAGAGAGTTTTTTCCAACAAATGCAAATGATCCCGACATTTGGATCTGATGATGAGGATCAGATGACGAGGACGTATTCTTGCCATCAGGGAAAGACGTGGAGGGCAGGGCTTCAGTACCCCAGACACCCCAGGGGGATATCAGGTGGGCTCAGGCCATGGAAGAGGTCAAAAAAGATTTGAAAAGCAAGTTAGACAGGTGGAGGAAAAACTGGGAAGAGAAATGAGAGAGATGCAAGAAAAGCATGAAAAACGGGTCAATACCTTGGTTAAGGAGACCCAAAAAAAATGCTGAAGAAAATAACACCTTGAAGAATAGGCTCACTCAATTGGCAAAAGAGGTTCAAAAAGCCAATGAGGAGAAGAATGCTTTCAAAAGCTGAATGAGCCAAATGGAAAAAGAGGTTCAAAAGCTCACTGAAGAGAATAGTTCTCTCAAAATTACAATGGAACAGATGGAGTCTAATGACTTTCTGAGAAACCAAGAAATCACCAAACAAAACCAAAAGAATGAAAAAATGGAAGAGAATGTGAAATATCTCATGGGAAAAACAACTGACCTGGAAAATAGATCCAGGAGAGACAATTTAAAAATTATGGGACTACCTGAAAGCCATGATCAAAAAAAGAGCCTAGACATCATCTTCCATGAAATTATCAAGGAAAACTGCCCTGACATTCTAGAACCAGAGGGCAAAATAAGCATTGAAAGAATCCATTGATCACCACCTGAAAGAGATCCAAAAAGAGAAACTCCTAGGAACATTGTGGCCAAATTCCAGAACTCCCAGCTCAAGGAGAAAATCTTGCAAGCAGCTAGAAAGAAACAATTCCAGTACTGTGGAAATACAATCAGGATAACTCAAGATCTAGCAGCTTCTACATTAAGGGATCGAACAGCATGGAATAGGATATTCCAGAAGTCAAAGGAACTAGGACTCAAACCAAGAATCACCTACCCAGCTAAACTGAGTATAATACTTCAGGGGAAAATATGGTCTTTCAATGAAACAGAGGACTTTCAATCATTCTTGATGAAAAGACCAGAGCTGAAAAGAAAATCTGACTTTCAAACACAAGAATGAGAAGAAGCATGAAAAAGTAAACAGCAAAGAGAAGTCTTAAGGGACTTACAGAAGTGAACTGTTTACATTCCTACATGGAAAGACAATATTTGTAACTCTTAAAACTTTTCAGTATCTAGGTAGTTGGTGGGACCACACACACATGTACACGCATGCACGAACACACATGCACACACATACAGAGACAGAGAGCACAGGGTGAATTGAATAGGATGGGACCATAGCTGAAAAGAAATTAAGGTAAATGGTGAGAGAGAAATGTAGTGGGAGGAAAGAGGGTGAAATGGAATGGGGTAATTATATGTCATTTAAGAGGCAAGCAGGAGACTTTTTAGTGGAGGGAAAAAGAGGAGAGCTGAGAAAAAAAAAAACAATTTGTTTACCCTCATCACATTTGACTAAAGGAAGGAATAAAATGCACACTCATTTTGGTATGAAAACCTATCTTACAGTATAGGAAAGTGGGGGAGAAGGAGATAAGCAAGGGGGGGGGATGATGGAAGGGAGGGCAAAGGGAGGAGGGAGCAATTTGAAGTCAACACTTGGGGAGGGACAGGATCAAAAGACAGAAGAGAAACAATGAGGGGCAGGGTAGGATGGAGGGTAATTTAGTTAGTCTTACACAACACGACTATCAGGGAAGTCATTTGCAAAATTACACAGATATAGCCTATATTGAATTGCCTGCCTTCCCAAAGGGAATGGGTGGGGAGGGAGGGATGGGGAGAATTTGGAACTCAAAGTTTTAGGAACAACTGTTTAGTATTGCTATTGCTACTAGGAAAGAAGACATACAGTTAATGAGGAATAGAAAGTCATCTGGCCCTACAGGAGAAAAGAGAAGATGGAGACAAGAGAAGGGAGGGATGACAGAAGAGAGGGCAGATTGGAGATAGGGAAAATTAGATGCTTGGGGTATTGGGGTGGGGGAGGGGATAAAAAGGGAGAAAATTTGGAACCCAAAATTTTGTGAAAATGAATGCAAAAAGGCAAATAAATAATTAAATAAATGGATGAATGAATGAATAAATAAATGAATGAATGAATGAATAAAAAGAAATTACCAATGAACTTTTAAAAAAAAAATTCCTCTTCACTTGGTGATATATTCATCCTTTTTCATTCTGATACTGGTAATTTGGTTTTCTTCTTTGTTTTGTTTTTTTTTTTTTAAATCAAATTGATCAGTGGCTTATCTATTCTATTGAGGGTTTTTTTTTTTTTTTTGTAAAACTAGGTTCCAGCTTTATCTATTAGTTCAATGGTTTTCTTACCTTCAATTTATTAATCTCTCCTTTGATTTTCAGGATTTCCAATTTGATGTTTAATTAGGCATTTTTAATTGGCTCTTTTCTAGCTTTTTTTTTTTTTAAGTTGCATGGCCAATGTTAAACTCTGTTGGGAATATTGGAAAGCAATTTGGCAGAAACTAGGTATAGACCAATATCTCACATCATATTCCAAGATAAGGTCAAAATAAATACTTAGGAATCTATCTGTTTCAGCCTTCTAGGTCCTCAAGTATTTTACATTGTCTAGAGTTATTTTTAATGGAATTTCTCTTTCTATCTCTTGCTAATGGACTTGGTTGGTAATATATAGAAATGCTGATTATTTATGTGATTTATTTTATTTTATGTCCTGTAACTTTCCTGAAGGTGTTAATTATTTCAACAAGTTTTTTTAGTTGATTTTCTAGGACTTTCCAAGTATACCATCATATCTTCTGCAAAGAGTGAGAGTTTTGCTTCTTTACAGCCTACTCTAATTCCTTCTGTTTCTTTTTCTTCTCTTATTGCAATATCTAACAGTTTTAGTACAATATTGAATAATAGTGGTGATAATGGGCATCCTTGCTTCCCCCCTGATCTTATTGGAAAGGTTTCTAGCTTATCCTCAGTATAGATAATGCTTGCTGATGGTTTTAGATAAATACTACTTATTATTCTAAGGAAAGTTCCATTTATTCCTGTGCTTTCTAATGATTTTTAATAGGAATCAGTTGCATTTTGTCAAAGACTTTCTGCATCAATTGAGCGAAATCATATGATTTTTGTTTGTTTTGTTATCAATATGGACAACTATGCACATAATTTCCTAACTGAACCAGTCCTGCATTCCTAGTATAAATTCTACCTGGTGTGATATATTGCTGTAATCTCTTTGCTAGTTTTTTATTCAAAAATTTTTTCATCAATATTCATTAGGGAAATTGGTCTATAGTTTTCTTTCTCTGCTTTGGCTCTTCATGATTTAGGTATCAGGGCAATATTTGTTTCATAAAGGAATCTGGCAGGACTCCTTGGTCTATTTTTTGCAAATAGTTTCCATAGTATTGGCATTAATTTTTTTAGTGTTTCATAGAACTCACTTGTGAATCCATCTAGTCCTGGAAATTTTTCTTAGTGAGTTCATTGCTGGTTTGTTCAATTTCTTTTTCTAAGGTGGAGCTATTTAGTATTCTATTTACTTTTCTGTTAATTTGGGCAATTTATACTTTTGTCATTATTTATCCATTTCATTTAGATGGTCAGATTTGTTAGCATATAATTAGCAAAATAGTTTCTAATAATTGCTTAAATTCCTCTTCATTTGGTGATATATTCATCCTTTTTCATTTCTGATACTGGTAATTTGGTTTTCTTTGTTTTGTTTTGTTTTATTTTTTAAATCAAATTGATCAGTGGCTTATCTATTTTATTGAGGGGTTTTTTTTTCATAAAACTAGGTTCCAGCATTATCTATTGGTTCAATGGTTTTCTTACCTTCAATTTATTAATCTCTCCTTTGATTTTCAGGATTTCCAATTTGGTGTTTAATTAAGGATTTTTAATTGGCTCTTTTCTAGCCTTTTTTTTGTTGCAGGCCCAATTCATTGCTCTGTTTTTTCTCTATTTTATTGATGCAAATATTTACTCATATAAAATTCCCCCTAAGTGTTGCTTTGCCTGCATTCCATAAAATTTGGAAAGTTGTCTCATTGTCATTCTCCTTAATGAAATTATTGACTATTTCGATGATTTGTTCTTTGACCCATTCATTCTTAAGATTAGAGTATTTAGTTTCAAATTACTTTTTAATCCATACTTTCACAGACATTTTTCAATTTGTATTGCATTATAATCTGAAAAGAATGCATTTAATGTTTCAACTGTTTTTTACATTTGATTATCATTACTGTGTATTTCACTCCATCCTATTTTCCCCCTATGTGTCCATCTCTCTCTCTCCTTCTTTCTCTCTTTCTTTCTCTCTCAGTCTCTATCTCACTCTTTCTGTCTCTCTGTCTCTGTCTCTCTCTCTGTCTCTGTCTCTGTCTCTCTCTCTCTCCCTCTCTCTCTCTCTTTCTCTCTCTCTCTGCCTCTCTCTGTCTCTCTGTCTCTCTCTCCCAATCCCTCCTCAAAATTGCTTTACTTCTTACCACTGACTCCTCCAATCTGTCCTTCCTTCTTTCATGCTCCTCATTCTTTTATCCCCCTCCACTCCTTCTTCCCTATAGGGTAAGATATATTTCTATAATGAATTAAGTATGTAGTTTATTCCCTCTTTCAACCAATTTCAATGAGAGTAAGGTTCAAGCGTTGGCTGCCACACCCCTCTGTACCTTCCCTTTTGCTGTAAAACATTTTTGTGCTTCTCTTATGTGAAATAATTTATCCCATTTTTACCTCACTCTTCAGAGAAATTATTATTTTGTATTCTATTAGTAACCCATTATTAATTAGGATTCAGGCTTTTTATTTTTTTTTTAAGGGCTAGCCTCTGTAAATCAGTCTTCCAGTCTCTGAAGGACAAAATTGATAGATGAGAGTACCCTAATCTTCAGGAAATTTACTACTCAATTTTAGGTAGGACCCCACCCAACTAGGAAATCTTACTTCTGTTTAGAGTATAAATAAAATCTAACCTAGGTGAATTCCTGCCCCAAGGCAATGAGCCCATGCCCTTGGACCCCTCCATTAAAATTTAGAATAAACCAACTCATAAAGGGGAAAAATAACCAGAATAATCTGGGTGGAGATGGAGTCCCCTATTCAGATGCCTGGAAGTGTCTCAGTTTCATGATCAAGCCAAGTTCTCAACAGGAAGAGATGAAAACTTTTAACCCACCTTCTTATTTAAAGGTCCACCAATTAGGTTTTATTTCTTCTGTTAGAGGCATTCCCTTTCAAAAAAAATATTTAAGGCATTCAGTATCTCAATTAAGTGTCTTTGGTTGCTGAGAGAAACCACTGACCATCAATTTATTGATTATTAGTTAGCCTATTTAATAAATTAACAGTTACCCAGAAACTCTATCTCTTGGGGTTTTCATTCATTATACCCTTCCCCTGTCTCCCAGTGCATTTTTCTTTCTCACTTCTTAATTTTGTTTTTTGGGATATCATCCCATCATAATCAACTCATTCCCATGCCCTTTGTCTATGTATACTCCTTTTAACTCCCTTAATAATGAGAACGTTCTTAGGAGTTACCAACTATCATCTTCCCCCTGTAGGAATGTAAACAGTTTAATCTTATTGAATCCCTTTTGATTTCTCTTTCCTGTTTACCTGTTGTGTTTTTCTTTTCTCTTGTATCTGAAAAGTAAATGTTCTGTTAAGCCCTGGTCTTTTCATCAGGAATGTTTGAAAGTTCTCTATTTCATTAAATATCCATTTTTCCCCTGAAGGATTATACTCAGTTTTGCTGGGTAGGTGATTCTTGGTTGCAACCCTAGCTCCTTTGCCTTCTTAAATATCACATTTCAAGCCCTCTGATTGAATCTTGCTATCCTTCTAGCAGTTATACTTCTGCATCTCCACAATATTTGAATTGTTTCTTTCTGGCTGCTTTCAGCATATTCTCCTTGATCTAGGAGCTCTGTAATTTGGATATTTAATTCCTGGGAGTCATTTGAGTATCTCTTTCAGGAGGTGATTTGTGAATTCTTTCCATTTCTATTTTACCCTCTGGTTATTTTTCCAATTAGATATTTCATATTTTCTACTTTTTCCATTCCTTTGATTTTGTTTTACTGTTTCTTGATGTTTCATGAAGTCATTAGCTTCCATCTACCCAATTCTAATTTTTAAAGAAGTATTTTCTTCAGTGAACTTTTGTATCTCCTTTTCCATTTGGCCAATTCTACTTTTTAGGAAGTTGTTTTCCATGACTAATGTGGAAATATGTTTTGCATATGTATTATATACATATATATATATGTGTGTGTGTGTGTGTGTGTGTGGGTGGGTGTGGGTGTGGGTGTGTATGGACATGGACGTGGGTGTGTATGTACATACATACACACCCACACACCCACACCCACATATATATATTACATATATGTAATATATATATATATATATATATATATATATATATATATATATCAGATTGCTTGATGTCTTGGGGAAGAGGAAGGGAAATGAGGGAGGGAGAAAAGTTTGGAGCTCAAAATTTTATTAAAAATGAATGCTGAAAACTATATTTACATGTAATTGGAAAAATAAAAAACTGTATTTTAATAAATAAATAAAATGTTCTATCCATTTAAAAATAAAAGGTTGGCTTTTCAGTCAATTTTTGTATATCTTTATCCATTTTTTGTGCTTCCTTTACCAAGTTGTTGATTCTTTTTTCATGATTCTCTTATGTCACTGTCATTTCTTTTCCCAATTTTTCCTTTACCTCCTTTATTTGAGTTTTAAAATCTTTTTAAAACTCTTCCAGGAATTCTTTTTCAGCCTGAAAGCAATCCACATTTTTCTTTGAGACTTTAAATGTAGACATTTTGAAATTATTCTCCTCTTCTGAATTTGTGTTTTGATTTTCCTTGTCACCATACTAACTTTCTATAGTCAGGTTCTTTTTTTATTTTTTGGTTGTTTGCTCATTTTCCAATCTATTTCTTGACTTTAACTTTATGTTAAGTTTGGATTCTGCTCTGTTCCAAGCTACTACTATTTTCAGAGCTAATTCTGGGGATCTGTACATTTTCAGTTCTTCTATCATGGTTTGATCTAAGAAGAGGTGTATTTACTATTCCTCTGGCCTGTGTTCTGCTCTATAAGAGACCACAAGCACTCTTCTGCCCTGGAATTGTTACCAGGGTATATACTCCCTGTGGCTACAAGCTCTAGTGTGCTAGTGCTCCTCTTCAATCTGAGATTATAACCCAGGCCTGTGATCCAGATCCCCATATGGATAATGCAAAAGAGTCCTGTACCCAGTGTCAGTAAAATGTCCCTGATAATTTCCTTCTGACCAATCATCTGGCCCCTTTGCCACCCATGGGTTGAGAGCTTTGGAAGTGCATTGGCTTTCCAGGACCCAGGCTGGTGCTAGCTTGACAAGGTTCTGCCCCAACTGTACTGCACTCCACTCATATCCCAGGGAGACAGATCTTTCCTATGGAAACTTTCCTAAGTTGTTTTTGGCTAGAAAATTGTTTCACTGCATCCTGCATCCTTTTGTTGGTTCTTCCACACCAAAATTTGCTTTGAGGCATTCTCTTAAAATTGTTTGGAGAGGAATTTGGGAGAGATCAGATGAGTCTCTGCCTTTACTCCACCACCTTGGCTTCACCTCTCACTATCTTTTCTAGAAGGGATACATTTTAGGGAGCTTTGTTTTAGAGATTTTCCCCAGAGTTCTCCTCTGGTGCAAGGTAGTTAGACAGAAGCAGAAATAAACAAGAAACTCTCCCCTCTTCTTTGGGTCCAGGCCCCCTGAAGTTGAACCCTATCCATCTGCATCCAGAGGAGAAGCCCCTGTGTAAGAGGGGCCCCCTTGGGCTACAGGTGACAAAATGGGCTCACTCTATGTGTAGAGAGTGATCTTGAAGGACTGATTTAACATTTCTTTTCATTTTTCTGTCACACTCATAGTTCAGTCATAAGAGGTGAGCAGACTTGAAATAGAGCCCCAACAGCAATCTGGAAGAAGTTCCCAAGAGGTGAATGCTATCCACCATTCGGCCTTTCACAATAGCCGCTCAGCTATAGCAATTGTTGTTCCTAAGGCCTTTCTGAGAGAACAAAGATGACTCCAGCCAATGAGAGGGCCCGGCACGGTTTTGCTTGCACTGTCTCCAAGCTTTAAATAGCACAGTTAGATCATTTAGAATTGGTGCCAAATGAAAGCCTCTTTGTTTGACCTGCTCTTAGGAGGTCACCGCATCATAAACCTTCAGAGGTTCAGCCATAAAACTACTCTGAATGGATGAGAGAAGAGTTCCAGCATGCAATAAATAAAATTGTGAAGACGCATAAAAATTAAGGATGGGTCGAACAGTTTGAATGAAATAAAAATTTAACCCTATTGATGGAAATCCACAGGATAGTGCAACAATAACAGATTGGCAGGCAAGAGTATTTTTGCTGCCCAATGCAATGAATTTAACCCTAACCATGCCAGTTGTCACTCCATGCCTTAATTTTTCCATTCTAAACATGAGAACCAATCCTTTCTTGCTGCATTTACTTTTCAGGGGTGGCCAGAAAATCAATTAACTTTTATGCAAACTGTGATATAGAGGCAAGAGTCCTGACCCTTAGGGCAGAAGACCTGAACTTGCCTCCTTCCTTATTGACTAGGTGACATGGGCAGGTCATGTCATGTTTCTGCTATCTTCATCTGCAAAGCCATGGAACTGGATGTGATCACTAGAGTCCCTTATGACTCTGGGTCTAGTTTCCAGGTCAAAGTTCTGTATAAGCATCTCTCCCTTCCCTTCTTTTGATCTTACTCATTTCCTTCTCTATGAAATGAGGGGAAAGGGTAATGGAGTTGGGCTCAGGGATCTCTGATGTTGTCTCTGGCTTATAAAATTCTAGGAACCAGTTTCTCAAGGTCTTCAGTGTGTATATCTCTACAGGAACTCCTACATGTATGAACAGAGGACTTTTGATAAGGATGTTACCCCCATTTTACAGAATAAAATGTTTAGGCATAAGGAGATGAAATTACTTTTTCAGAAAGAAAACAAAGCTAATGACAGCCAGTCATTTAGAGTCTGCTAAATCCCTACCATGTGCCAGACACTTTACTAACTTATGGGAATTACAAAATAGGTAAAAAACACAACAAAACAGAAACCAAAAATGTTTAATCTCCTTATTTGTATGACCATGCTACTTTCCTGTATTGATGAACCTCTATGATATGATAAAGAGAAAGCGAGCCTCAAAGCCAGCAAAACCTGCTTTCAAGTCACCCCTCTGACTTGCACTGGTTACATACCTCTTGGCAAGTCACTTAATTTCTCCATGATCTAGTCTAGGCAATTCACTTAAGGCCATAAGGCAAAAAAAAGTGCCTCACCTAGGAATTCCCACTACCGGTGAAATCATAAATCAAAGTGGAGCTGTGAATAGAGGGCTGGGCCTAGGGTCAAGAGGACCTGAGCTCAAATCCAGCCTCAAATCCCAGCTTAGCTGTGTGATGTTGGGCAAGTAACTTAATCTCTGTTTGCCTCAGTTTCCTTAGGTGCCTACCTGTCATGGTTGTTGACAGGCTAAAGTGAGGTTTTACACATACATTCATATATATATATATATAAATATATATATGTGTGTGTATACATATATATTTTTACACATACATACATATATGTATACATGTATTTATATATATATTGTGCTCTATATAGAGATACATATTTCTCTCTGTACATACATATATACATATATATTTTTATATATATGTACATATGTATATATATATATATATATATATATATATATATATATATATATATATACACAGAGAAGGTGCTTTGTAATCCTTAAAGCACAGTATAAATACTAGCTGTCATTCTCATCTCTATTACTTTCCTGTAATAGTGGTGAACAACTTAAAGCACTAACAGTAAGTCACTTGTTTTATGCTTACTGTACTTGACATATGTTCTCATTTAATCATCATAAACTCCTAGGGTAGTAGGAGGCCAGTAGTACAAACTGGATTATTCCCATTTTACTGCCAAGTGAGCAAGCTCGTACTCGGCACAGTGATGGGATGTATCCAAGGTCATATCAAAGCTTCGTTAGTCAGTTGAAGACGCCCTTTGTCAACCAAAGTCTTCTGCCACTCAGTCTAGTTCTCTGAAACCTGCCACTCTGTTCCCCTTTTTGACAAGGTCAAGTCATCCAACCATTTACTGCATGAGTTAAGAAAACTTCCCGCTGATCACAGCTCCAAATGACGAATGACCCTGTTGTCTTAGTTTCTAGCCAGGTTTCAGACACTGGCTTCTCAGAAGCTAGGGTCGTTGAGGCGGCAGAGCATGCGTGTGATAACAAAAACAGGACCTGACTTGGTTGGGAAAGAAATGCTTTGGAATCCTGCTTCTGAGATTTACTGGCTAAACTCTCTGGGCTACAATTCACTTCTAAGTTCCCAGAACTAAAATCTAATGAACCTAGAACTGATTATACCCAGGTGGAAGAAACCGTGTTTAAAAATGGACTTCAGTTTCTCATAGTTAACTATTTTCTCACCATGTGCTTGACTTAAAATCATTTTTATTTGGAGGCAATTATGTGTTCCCCCTCCCCAAAATAGGGAATCTGGGGGTTCTATATCATAGAAACCATTGTGTATGGATACCTTATCTGACATCCTCAGGAAACAAACTCACATAAACGCATTTTCTGGGTAACTAAAGTTTAATATCCTTAAGAGGTCGAATGTTTTCTAACTGAGCAATTTTTTATCAAAATCTCCAGAATGACATTTTAACATCTGTACATTCTTAAACAGAACATGATGAACAGAATTTTATTTTTATAACTTTGGCTCTCCATTCTGAACTTATACAGGACCTATTGATGTTTTGGGGCAGCTAAGTGGTGCTGTGGATAGCATGTAGGACCTGGAGTCAGGAAGACCTAAGTTCGAATCCAGCCTCGGACACTTCCTAGTTGTGTGTCCCTGGGCTTAGTCATTGTTTGCCTCAGTTTCCTCTTCTGTAAAATGAGATGCAGAAGGAAATGGCAAACCACCCCAGTATCTTTACCAAGAAAATCCTAAAAGGGGTCACAAAGACTCAGATACAACTGAAAACAATTTAACAGCAAATTGTTGACAGTTTGCTTGCATAAATGCAAGTTCTTGTGAATGGTTTTTGTGATTTTTCTGTCTTCTTCTTTCTGTCCACATGCCTGACCTTGTCCCAGCCCCACTGTGCATGAGAGCACACACAGAGAAGCTGTGACCTCTAATCTGCTATGGGTTAGTAAACCAGATAGCTGGGCTTCTTGGAGTTATATATAAAGAGTCAATGAGCTCTTAGTGAGGGTCTGAGGAGCTCCACCTTCCACCTTTCCCTACCCCACTCTACCCTACCCCTACATCCTCAATATAGTGCATAACTTGGTTTACTGACTTCTTGTTTCTCAACCATGTAGCAGATAAGCGAGCATGCCAAACCGGTGACTTCCTGATTAATAACATACTATTTTATTTAGAGTTCTGCACCATATTTTAGATCCCAGATTGAGTTAATACTGCCTAGAAGACCGACTTGACCCTCTTCATTCCAGGAGACTTGAAAGAGCTTCTGGATGTGGGTCATCCTGAGACAGGACTTTGATAAGTAGATTGTCTCTCTTTTAGATGGCATGAGAGTGGGTCAGAATTCAGGTTAACACAACAGCAAAACTCCATAGCTGTGAAGGGGGTAGGGATTCAGCTCACAGCTCACTGGGTATTTGGTTAGTTTCCCATTGGGCTGTTCCGATTCAGAGTATATAGTAGAAAGAACACTGACGATGGTGTCAGAAGAGCCAGACTCAAATCCTGTCTGTCACTTATGAACTCCAAGACCTGAGGGGAGCTAAAGCAGCCATGGGCCCCTTTTCCCTCATCTGTGAAATAACAGAATTGGATTCGACATCCTCTGAGATGCCTTCTGCCTCTATGTCTATGGAAAATGAATGGTATTTATATAAAGTAATATATAAAATAATAGTATTTATATATATAAATATCATTTATATAAAATGAATAGAAATTATATCCAATATGTGCAATGCTGATATGAATGAGAGATTGCAGCATCAGATTTGGAGCTAGAGGTGACCTAGGGGACTCCCTGGTTTTACAGATGAGGAAACTGAGATCATGGAAAGTTAACTTACCTGACCAAGGTCACACAAGTAAAGAATGTCAAAAAGTAAATTTAAACCCAGTCCTCTGATTCCAGAACCAGAAGCCTAAAGTCATTGTGAGCTTGGGTAAGAAGCCTAAATGATTAATAAAAATTCACATCTCAATGGCGCTTTAAGGTCGACAAAGATGTTTGGGTACAACAATCCTGTGAGTGAGTAGTATACCCATTTTACAGATGAGGAACTGTGGCTAAGAGCAGTTCAGTGACTTGGCTCTGCTTATAGGGCTAGAAAGTATCAAAGCCCAGATTCATACTCAAGTCTTAGCTTCAAACCCAGTGTTCTTTTCACTTTATCACATTGTTCAGTCATTTCACTTCTATCCAACTCTTTATAACTCCATTTGGGGTTTTCATGGCAAAGATACTGGAGTGATTTACCATTTCCTCCTCCAGCTCATTTTACAGATGAGGAAACTGAGGCCAACAGGGTTAAGTGACTATTCAGGGTCACACAGCTAGTTAACAGATTTGAACTCAGGTATTTCCAACTGCAGGCTTGGTTCTCTATCCACTTAGTCACTTAGATACCTGGCCACTATATCTTACTTCTTATCTATCAAGAGGTTTTGTCATGACTCACCTCCCAAACCCCCATCCCCCACCTCTCCACTCTGGGAATTGTCAGCTGGTTCCACAGTTGGTCAGATTGGTTCGTCAATCTGTGGCTGAGAGGTCTGGGGGGGCTGAGGGGTGGGAGTGAAGGTCCCTCCCTACAGGAGTGGCCGAGGGAGCCCACAGTATCATTCTTGGATGGATTCGGACTGCGCAGTTACCCTCTGAAAAGCTGTAACAGGAGAACCAAGCTGACTATCCAGTGCCTTTCCTGAACACTGAATTTAATTTTCAGTATAAAGAAATGAATGGCTGGTATTTTCCATTAAGGATATAGCTGGGAATAATAAAGAGCTGCTCTTCATGGTCAGGATTGGGGATAAGAGGGGCTTTGGCATCCCCTCCCCTCCCCATTCATGGCTGTTGTTACGTTACCCAGCCTCCAGAAAAGCAGCTAGAGAGAGTACAATATTATTACTTTTTAATGTAAGTACTTATAGAATTTAAAACCAAATCAGTTTTGTTTTTAAATTGCATTAAAGGTCACTGTTAATTTTTATGAGTGAGTTTTAAATCCCTGAAACACAGGTTTGGTAAAAATCTGTGACAGGATGGGAAGAGCCAGGTTGTTGCTGAACCCTCCAAAAGTAGACACTTATTTTCTTGGTGCATTTTCTCTGAAGAAATGCTATCTTATTTTAGTAAATAATATTTAAGGGACTGGTAAATGTCATCTAACAACCTCTACCACTATAACCTTCATGCAGACACATTCCCAACTCTCAGTTGACTTTGTAATGTTACTTTGTAATGTTGCATTTGACTTAATGAATTTCATTGATTCCCTGTGAAAGGAGTCCCATGACCGGCCCCCGCCCCCTTCCACTTCACTGTGCTGCCCCCTTCTCTCCCCCCAGCCCAATCTATTCATAGGCTCTCCGTAGGAAAAGGTCCAGAAGTCAGAACCTACAAACGTTTATTAAGAATCTATTATGTGCAGAGCTTTGGAGGCAGATACAAAGACCAGAAAAGACTATGCCCCTGCTCTCATGGCCATTACAGTTTTCTGAGGGAGTACAACAGATCCATGAACAACTCTGACACAAAAGGACATGCAGATGTATGAGAGGTACCAAGAGAGAACCAGGCAAGATGGGAGGAAGGAAGGCTCATTTCCAGCCGATGTAGGGAAGGCAGGAGAACAAAAATAGGTTTCTTGGAGTTGCTCCCCCAAGCCCTGTTCTGTCTCTTTGTCATAGGCATCTCTGGTATTGAACAGTACACAGATGCAGTCAAATCAGCTCTCAGAATCTCTTGGGGCCTTTCTGGAATCTGAAAAGCTTCCATACCACTGGGCTCCATCCAGGAGATTTCTGTATGAGAAGCCAGTGCTGCCTTGTCTTACCTTTAGTGAGCTGCATCATGGGATAATGGGCCCATGAGTCTGGAGTAAGAAAAACTGAGCGAAAAATCCAATTTTTTCAGTGATTAACTGTGTGACCTTGGGCAGGTTTGCCGAACTTCTCTGAGCTTTAGTTTCCTCACATATAAAATCAGGGGATTGGATTAGATGACCCCTAAGGGCCATTAGAGGCTTAAGTTTATGATACTATCATCTGCCTCATTCCTAACTCAAGCCTAGTGCAAATCAGTTGGTAGGGAGGGTGGGGGAAAGGATGAGTCTTTCATACCACCAGTAACAAACTAGCTTAAAAATATTGGGAACTGAATTAATTGAGGGGATCCCCCTAATTGTCATCCCTAAAACAGTTAAATAACTCAGTACTATTTAAGTTTTTGAAAGACTTGTATGTGTAAATACGGCCTTAATGGCCAGTAATGACCCATCTTAGGAGAATCAAAGAGTAATTTTCTTTCTGTCTCTTTTCCCTCTTTCATCTCTCTGTTATCAGTGGTCCACCATGTGGTAATTTCCTGAACACTTCTAGAGGGCAAAATGAGCCTTTCATGATTTCAGCATTCATATTGCACTGTGAGAGCTCGAAAAATGAGTAAGGAGGCAGGGAATAGGAATGAACTGAGTCCAGGAGGCTAACGTGACATTTTTCAGACAATGGGTCCATTCCGTGTTTTGAAGGGGACTGAAGGGCTCTTAAACTTTCTTCTATGTCAGGGACATTTTTGGCAGTCTGGGGAAGCCTGTGGAATGCTCTCAGAATGTTTTTGTTGTCTGTGTTGAGAACTGAAGGAAATGCTAAATCTTGGTTATGAGTTTGTGGAAATAAAGATGGAAACTTTTTCTGTTCAAATACACAAATTCCCTGAAATCTATGGACTCCATGTACCCAGAGGGGTTAAGAGTCTCTGGGCCTAAGAGTTAAAGAGGGTAAGATTTCCTCTGTGATGTGTCAGGAGCCCATTTGACCCTGGTCCCCATGGCCTGAGTTTTCCCCCACCATTTTTACCCAGAAAGCCTGAAAACAGACCAGGTTAGGGGGAAAGTTTAGTTTGTGGCCAGGAAACAAAATATTTTAAATATACTAATCCTATAACAAGGGTGGCCGAGTGGTTTTATTCAATGTCTTTACTTGCACATAAAGACTTTGAGTTTATAGCTTTCTAATCACAACCTCATCCCAAAATAGTATAAGTATTTATTTTGGTTAGGGCTTGGAAATGCAAGAGTGTGTGTGTGTGTGTGTGTGTGTGTGTGTGTGTGTGTGTGTGTGAGAGAGAGTGAACATGGGGATGTTTTTAAGTGTCTCTGAGAAATAAAGACTATGTATAGGAAGTAAATGGCCATGCAAATTAAAGATCATAGTATTAGTATATAAACAATATAATAATAATGTGGGCAGCCAGGTGGCTCAGTGGATAGAGTGCTGGGCCTGCAGTCAAGAAGACTTCAGTTCAAATCCACCTTCAGCCTCTTACTAGCTATGTGATCTTGGCCAAGTCACCATTTGCCTCAGTTTCCCCATCTGTAAAATGAACTGGAGAAGGAAATAGCAAACCACTCCAGCATCTTTGCCAAGAAAAGGTTAAATGGGGGGGGTCACAAAAAGTTGGGCATGATTGAAAACCAACTCAACAGCAATAGCAGCTAGCAGTTGTACAGCGCCTATATTCCAGGCTCTATACTAAGAATCTTACAAATATCTCATTTGATCCTCACAACTCTGGAACATAGGTGCTAGTTTACAAGCGCCCATTTTACAGATGAAGAAACTGAGGCAAACCGGGATTAAGTGATTTGCCCAAAATCACATGGGGAGTAAGAGGCCAAGCTGAGATTGGAACCTTGAGTCTCTTGAGTCCAGATTCCATACTCTTCCCATGGCGCCAGAATGACAAATCAAATAATTTGGAACTCTAGAGCAGTGAATGATATTACTCTAGGCAGAGTGTTCAGAGGACTTGCACACATAATTAAAGTCACTTAGGTCCTGTACACTAACATTCATGTTGTCTCTCTGCATGCTGTGATTGGAGATGATCCCTGGACTCCTTTCCATTTCTAAAGCTATGATCCTAAAAGCATTTCCAACTTTCTTTCCTTCTGTGTTATTAAATCTGATTCAAGTCATGTTCCAGCGGGTCTGGTAGGTTCTTGATATGGGTACTATATACGCAATAATGCAATCAGTAAGGCACTCAGCAAGCGTTTATTTAGTCCTTACTATATACCAGGTGCAGTGATGAATGTTGGGGATACAAAGAAAGGTAAAAACATGATGGCTGCCCTCATGGATTTCACAGTCTAAAGGAGTGCAGTCAGATCCAGACATGGCTGCCCAGCCTGGGCAACTGTAAGCCAGGAGTTCCCCAACATTTGTTACAGAATGCCAGGGCTATTAGGGGTCACTTCATCTAATGCCCTCATTTTACAAGTAAACATCTGAGACTCAGAGAAGTGAATGCAGTAAGAGCTGGCACTTAGAGAGCCCTTTAGTTCATCGATCAGTCAATAAGTAGTTATTAAGTGCCTACTGTATACCAGAAACTGGGCTAAGCACTAGGACACCAAGAAAGGCAGGAGACAGTCCCTGTCCTCAAAAGGCTTACGATCTAATAGAGGAGACAAGTAAACAATTGTTTAGGAATAAGTTGTATATAGGATAGAGAGGGAAGGAACTAGAGTTAAGGGGGCTGGGAAAGGCTTCCTTAGAAAATGGGATTTTAGTGGGGACTTACAGGAAAACAGGGAAGACAGAAGGGGAGGTGAGGAGGGAAGGGACAGCCGGAACGGACAGGCATAAGGAAAATGCCCCAAGTGGAGAGAGAGAGCATATTGTCGGTGGAGCAGTCAGGAGATCAGGGTCACTAGAAGTTTGTGACAGGGAGGAAAGTATAAGACTGGAAAGGCAGGAAGGGGCCTTGAACACCAAACAGAGCATTTTGTATTTGATCCTGGAGGTTATAGGGAGACACTTGCAAAGAGGCAGAGAGTCACCTAAAAATATAAACATGTGTTTAACAACCTTGGGAATGCTTTCTTATGCTTTTTTTAAGGTCAAAAGATGATAGCTGTAGAAACAGAAAGGACCTCATCTAGTCTAGAGGTCATCTAGTCTCACTCTTTCATTCTACAGGTAAGGAAACTGAGGCCCAGAGAGGCTAAACAATTTATCCAAAGTCACACAAAGCAAGAATTTGGACCCCAGTACTGTGATCCCAAATTGAGACTTCTAATTGCCTGATTAGGGACTCAAAAAGGAAAAAAAAAATCAAAACAGAGATGCACTTCTAGTCCAATGGAAAAATAAAAGAAGTTTCAGATTCATCTGACTCCATAGATGAGGTTCTCTCTCCTCTCTGTTTCTCTGTTTCTGCCTCTGTGTATGTCTCTCTCTGTCTTTCTCTCTCTTGTTTCTCTCTGTGTCTCTCTCTGTCTCCCTTCTCTCTCCCCCTTTTCTCTCTCTCCCTTTCTTTACTCCCACTCCCTCTCTTTTTATTTTTCTAACTTTAAAAAAATAGACAGGTTGCATTCTGCGCCAGATGGGCAAATATTAATCATTTCACTTAACCATGTCAGTCTTTTATAATAACAGTTCCACTAAGCATGAGGTCAATCAAAGTCAGTTCAATAGCCCCTTGTCAGTGAGCAATCTTGCTCACTGAGATTTCTCCCTCAAGAATCTACACTGGAATGGGTTAGTTTCCTATTCATTGAACATTTATGATACAAAGCCAAAGGACTGCTGCTATTTAGTTGATCAGTCTCCATCCATCCATTAGAAATATGTTCTCTCCCTTCTCTGGGCAGCTAGAACTCTGATGAACTCAAGTGCAGAATATATCCCTCCTATTGTCATCTTTTGGAGCAAGTATGTGTCCTGGTGGATAGAGCACTGGAATTATCTTCATGAGTTCAAATCCAGCCTCAGACACTTCCCAGCTGTATGATCCCAGGCAAGTCACTTTACCCTGTTTGCCTCCATTCCCTCATCTGGAAAATGAGTTGGAAAAGGAAATGATAAACCACTCCAGTGTCTTTGCCAAGAAAATCCCAAATTGGGGTCACAAGAAGTCAGACACAACTGAAAACAACTGAATAACCAAAAAAAACCCCAATCCTATTATCTTTGGTTATTTTTGCAGGAACTGACAGTGAAATTTGTACCTCTTCTTTATTCCTTGTGGTCTTCCCAAGTGTTTATCAATATAAATAGAAGAATGATGGCAAGAGCCACCTTTCTGTGGGGGTTAGGGGAAAGCCAGTCCTAAGGGGTGCTTATACCTCGCACAGTTTTTACCCCACATTCAGTCCCAGATGCTTCATATTGTTGGGAGGAAGGGTTCCATAAAATGCTGAAGTGAACTTAGAGGGCTCTTTTTTCTGATTTTTCTAATACTCCCTGCCACGGGAGCCCTCGTGCTTCTGGCAGCATTCCAGGAGCCCCATAAAATTAGGGCTGGTCCCAGCTGAACCAATTCCAGATCATTTCAAAGGGACTCAAAGCAGAGAAATAAATATTGAACCTAGTTAAATGTGGCTTGAGATTATGCTTGGCACCATGTGTCCAGTCACTGATTTACTCTTAGGTTACATGGGTTATTTTGAGCTGAGATGGATGTGCCAGGACAACCAGACATTTGATGGCATGATTATGTGTGTGTTCTGTGGCATTTCTGACACATTTAGCAGAATGAAGAGTGAAGATTAATGTGTGTGTGTGTGTGTGTGTGTATGTGAAGGGGGGTGCTGTGCAGGTAGAGAAGACTTGAAATATTTGATTTTGTGATATTTACTGGACCCTGGATTATGCATGGCTCACCTCCCCTGTCCTCCTGTCTTTCCTTCTTGTCTTCATCTGTCTAAAATGGAATCATAGATTGGTAGAATTTGTTTCTCCAGGCAGTTAGGTGGCACAATGGATAGAGTGCTGGTTCTGGAGTCAGGAAGACTTCTCTACCTGCGTTCAAATCTGGCCTCAGATGTCTGAGTGTGACCCTGAACAAATTACTTAACCCTGTTTCCCTCAGTTTCCTCATCTGTAAAATGAGCTAGAGAAGAAAATGTCAAACCACTCCAGTATCTCTGGCAAGAAAGGTCCCAAATGGGGTTCACAAAGAGTTGGACAGGACTGAATAAGAGCAGGGAGGGGCCCCCTCAACTCTTTGTTTCACCATTGAAAAAATCTGAGACCTGGAGAAGAGCCTCAGAAGTGACTTAATCAAGGTCAGATAATTAGTAAGATTTGAATACAGATCTTCTGATTCCAAGTTCAAAAGTCAGAGGCAATTAGGTGACTGGACCTAAAGTCAAGAAGACCTGAGTTCAAATGTGGCCTCAGATATTAGCTGGGTAAGCCCCTTAATCTCCATCTGATTCAGCTTTTTCGATTGTAAAATGAGGGTCATTATATCACTTACCTTCCAGGGTTATAGTGAAGATCAAATCATATAACATTTTTAAAAGTGCTTAGTGCCATGTCTGGCATATAGTAGGCACTTAATTAAATGTTTATTCCCTCTTCTCTCCACAGAAATAGGAAAAATAGCTGGTTAATAGATTCTAACATACTTAGAATTAGAGACAATCCAATCCAAACTCCCTCATCGTTTGTGAAATGGACAGAGTAAATAATTCACAGGCAAGAGTCAATTAGGAATTTCGAGAGTGTCTTTATTAGCCAGACCAGCGGCTGCCTCATGGAGAAACCCAGAGGAGACAGCCCCGAACTAAGGTGGGTGTGTGCATTTTAAGCATTTCAGCTCTTCTCAGTACAGCCTTGCTGTTTCTACAACAAACATAGTCCTGACAGGGCTGGAGGCTTGCTGCTAGGCAAGAGCACCCAACAGAAAGATGGTACCAGGAAAGGGACCCAATCAGACAATGGTTGTCAGGAAGGGGATACCCAACAAAAAGTGGTTGTCAGGAAGCGGGGTGCCCAGCAGAAGGTAGTTGCCTGGCAAAGGGGGTCTTACAGGAACAGTTCTGGCAGGCGGGCACAAGTTGCCATGCGAGGGGACTCAACAGAAAAATGGCTGTTAGTGACTCAACAGATGTTTCACAACCCAGTGGAGAATAACGTTTTGACAGGGGCCCAACAAAAGCCTGTTGCTAGGCAGGTTATCCAACCCTGCCCAGCAACCTAACAAATATCTCTCAACCTAGGGGCCCCAGGGAGGAATAATGTCCACTTCAGTTTGGAGCCCAGAGAATTTTAAGTATTTTGTCCAAGGTCAGAGAGCTAGCAAGTATAGTAGGGATGAGATTTGAACCCAGGTGTCTTTGACTCCACATCTACTGTACCATTCTTCTTTTTCATGTAAGAGGAATGAGGAAAGACAGAAGAACCCAAGGAGGTCTTAACATGCCAGGCCTGCATTCAGGAAGACCTGGGCTCAAATCTGGCCTCCAATACCTACCAAGTGTGCGACTATGGACAAATCACTTAATCCCTCTTCCCTCAGTTTCCCTATCTATCCAATGAACTGGAGAAGGAAATGGAAAATCACTGTAGTATCTTCGCCAAGAAAACCCTACATGGGGTCACAGAGAGTGGGACATGACTAAAAAATGGCCAGACAATAACCAGTAAATGTAAACTCTTTTTCTGATTTTTAAAACCCTTCTTTGTGATTCTGACCCAATCTACTTTTCCAACCTTAATACCCACAATTCTGCTTCATGCCCAACACAATGTTGGGCCTGCTTGTCGGCTCTTCATGGTACTCCATCTACCATCTCTATCATCTTGGCACTGGCTTTCTCCTTCTCCCAGAGAGCACTCCTTCCTCCCCACCTCTTAGAATCGCTCTCAACCCTCTCAAGATTCAGTTTGAATCATATATGCTACAAGGAAGGCCTTTTCTAATCCCCCAGGTGCTCATGCCTCAAAATAGACAATCATCTTGTATTTATTTTGCATATTCAAGTCTCCTATGATAAAACGAAAATTCTTTGAGGTCAGAGACTACTATTTTTGTATTCCCAGCACTATTTCTGGCACTAGGAACATAGAAAATGCTTGTTAAATGATTAACCATGCAACAGGAATTTTACAAACACAGGTCAATATCAAGTCCATATGAATCCCACAGAGCAGTTTTGTTGACCAGTGCAAAAAATAGGAGTCGTAGACCAAGCTTGTCATCTCTCTCACTGCCTGATGCAAAACGTCCCCCTTTTCTAGAATTAAGTGGAATAACAATATTGTTATCTTTGGAAAGCAACCCTCTCCCTAAAAATTGGACCAAAGATTTTCCAGTCTTTGGTGTTGCCTTAAGTCCTTCCTACACAGCTGCTGAAGACTTTGGGCACAACCAAGTAGGGGAACCTCCTTATTATGTAGTTAGCACATTGCCAGGGGCAACGTGCCCCACTGGAACCCTTTGGCAAAGTGTTTTATTTTCTAAGAAGGAAGACTACTCAGTGAGAATTGCTGTATCCTAGAAGGTCAAATTTTCTTTGGGGGTGGGAGGTGGGGTAGGGAAGGGTGTTGTTCAACAGCGTATGAGTCATTCTTTTGGTTCTACTTTCTTCACTTGGTATCGTTTGCCAAAAGTTTTCCAACATTTCCTTTTATTCTTCATATTTGTCATAATAGGATTCCAGTATGTTTTGCCACCTCTTATGAGAAATCTTTCCTGATTTCCATAGAGGTTAATGTTCTAATCCCCTTCCTCTACTTGGTATGACTAGCTTACATGGCAAGACACCCCCACTCCTCATCTCCAAGCTGTTCCCTGACACCAAGCAAACACCCCCTAGAAGCTCTTGGTTGAACTCCATGTTTCCTTTCATATGAAATTACTTGGTATAAAGATTTTTATGTAATATTTATTGTAAAACTGTAAACATTTGCAATTTTACATTATAAATTAAATTTTACATTTCACATTGTTTTCTCCTGCTGGAATGTAAGATTCTTGAGGGAAGAGACTCATTTTTTTTCACTGAATTCCCTAGTCCCTATTAGGCACTTAACAAGTGCTCATTTCACTGAATTGAATATGGAATTTATAGACCACAATATGCTCAGTCATTCCCAAATCATTACACACATGGCTTATTTCCAAGAGTTTTCGTTTGTTTGCCATTTTGATTCATGTAGCTAGGTATATTTTTGCACAGGTTTCTTTTTTAATCGATACAATAATCAATAACATTCTCAAGGTATAGTCCCAGTATGGTATAACTGAGGCAAATGATATCAACAGATTTCTATTTCTATTTCTTGTTGCATAACTTCAAATTTATTTCCAAAATAAATTCAACAATTTGAAATTCCACCGGCAGTATAATAGCATGCCCACTTTTCTATAGCCAAATTACTTTCAAAAACTTTTGAACCCAACTAATTTCAGTACAAGTGGATAATTTGGGCACAACCAGCCTTTCTCCAACCCTCCACTCTCCCAACAGCCATTATTATTGCATTTATCCTGTAAAGGGCAGGTAGATAAATGGTTATCTCTACAAATACAGAATAAACATATGCTAAATAAATTCCAGGGGAGGAGAAGTTTCTTTTTCTTTAGAAATGTGGTCATGCACATACATAGTTCCCAAAGAACTTTATGGAAGGAAACATGGAGTTCAACCAAGAATTTCTAGGGGGTGTTTGCTGGTAAGTGTCAGGAAACAGATTGGAGATGAGGGGTGGGGGTGACTTGCCATGTAAGCTAGTCGTATATAAATATACTGGTGATTTAAGAAATAATAAAATGCTCCATATGTCTCAGGCATGAAGTATTATTCTCTCCAAAGTTAGCAATGAAGGGAATTTTATAGCCGGAGACACACCAACGGTTTGACACAAGCTCTCTACGCACAACTCCAGTTATTTTCTTCTGTCATTTTACCCACTCATAAAAGGAGGACATGCCATCCCCCTCCTGGGCTGAGGCAGGGAAAAGGTAGGTCTGAGAACACAGAAGCAGAAAAGAGTAATACAAATAAACTGAAGTAGAATTTGGATCAATAGGAATTTTAGTCAGAACTAGAGTGGGCAAATGGAATTTTGTCTCAGGGTGCTGAATTTAGAAAGCTCCAAATTTAGTTCACAAACAACATAAAAACAAGAGAACCTAAAACCTAGTTAGCAAGGACAATTAATCAAAATAGAAAACCATCAGATGGTAGGATAGGGTGAATTTCCTCCCTGCACATACTTTTCCTTTTCTCTCTACACATACTTCTGTGAATATAACAACCCCCCCAGATATACTTATACTGCTATTAATCTCCACTTCATGCCATTTTTCCTGGGTGTGGTTTGTGATATTTGTTCCAGGAAATAAACTTACTTGTGAGGCTCTAAGTTCAGTCTCCATTTCATCACTACCACAAAATCAATAACCAAGGATGAAAGGAATATCCCAAACACAACGACGAGTCTATCCCAGTGTTCTCTTGTAGATCTTTTCTTTTCCTCTATAACTGATCTCTTAGTGATCTCCTCAGCTCCCGTGGGTTCAAACATCATTTTTACGCAAATGATCTCTGTCTCGATGTATCCAGTCTTTATCTCTCTCCTGGCCTTCAACCTTATATCACTAATGGCCTACTGGACATCTCCACTTAGATAGTCCCATAGACATCTCAAAGTCAGCCTATCCAAAATGAAACTCATTTTTCTTCTCTTAAGATTCACCCTTCCTCTATTTTCATTGAGGTTCTTATGCCCCAATACATGGTCAATTTTTTGTAAAGGTGTAATCCTTAGCTAATAAACATTTAAACTGCTTTCTTTTCCCATTCAGTAATCACCAGAATTCTATCATCTCTAATCTTTTTAAAGTAGTGTTCAGGTCCTTAACTTCTTTCTTGTTTATGTTTTATTATATTTGTCTGGGTCTGAAAGAGGTACGTTGAGGTTTTTCAATATTAAAAAAAAGTATAACGGTGATACCATCTCTTGCTACATGATAATAAAATCTGTCTATTTTCTCTGGAAAGATACTTATAACGACTTTTTTTGTGGTAGCAAAGAATTGGAAAATGAGAGGATGTCCATCAATTGGGGGACAGCTGAACAAGTTGTGATATATGAGTGCAATTGAATGCTATTGGGCTATAAGAAATGATGAGCAGGTGGATTTCAGAAAAACCTGGAAAGACTGAACTGATGCTGAGTGAAATGAGCAGAACCATGAGAACATAGTACACAGTTACAGTCACACTGTACAATGACTAACTTTTATAGACTTGGTTCTTCCCAGCAATGCAAGGTTCTAGATAACTCCAAAAAGTTGATGATGGAAAACACTATCCACTTTCAGAGGAAGAATTACGGAATCTGAACACAAATTGAAGCATACTATCTGCTCTCTCTCTTTTTGTTACTGTTTCTTCTTTTTTGTGGTTCATTCCATTGGTTATAATTCTTCTTTACAATATGATAATTGTGGAAATATGTTTAACATGAATATATATGCAGAGCCTATATCAGATTGCACAACATCCTGGGGAGGGGTGAAGGGCAGAAAGGGGAGAAAATTCAAAACTCAAAAGCTTGTGGAACTGAATGTTGTAAACTAAAAATAAATTAATTAATTAAAAAAGGTAAAGGCTGTGAAGGGAGACAAAAAAGAATTATTTCGTCTTTTTGCCTACTATGGTTCAGGCCCATACTGCATGTCTATTGATTTCTGCTGGTGTTTCTGTGCTCCTGGGTCCGGACCCAGGTTGCCTGAATGTTGCTTCAGGTCTGTTTTTTGTTGCAGATAAATCTCAGAGATTTCCCTGGACGCAGTGCTGCTAACACCTTTTCCTGCTGGGGCTCCAAGGCCATTCTGAGGTCTTTTGCTTGGCAAGACTCTGAGCATACCCTGTGCACTAATAGGAGTCTGTTTCTTGTCAGGACTCCAGGGCTATGTGGCTAGTTTTCCTCATATTGTGCCTTTTATCAACCCTGGCTTATTTGTGTCCAGGGTGATTGTAGGATTCTGGAAGTCTTTTGTAAACTGCTGAACTGGATAGAAGAATTTATAGTTGATTCTCGTTACCTTCTTTCTTTTTTTCTTATCATTTTTCCTTATTTTACATTTCTAGAACTTTACTTGGGTGTTTGTGGAGGATCTGCACTCTACGTCCTAACATTCGACTATTTCCTCACAATGCTTACCTTCTCCAGACTTCCCTATTTCTGTTAAAGAATGACCATCCTTCCAGAAACCCAGATTCGCAACCTCAGAGTCATGGTCGACTCTTCTCTCACCCTCAGACTCCATATCCCATTAGCTGCCAAGTCTTGTAAGTTTACACTCCCCAAACATCTCTCTCATTTGTCACCTTTTCTTCAATTACAAGGAAATGACTCTAGCTCAGGCTTCTCCCATCTCACCTGGACTATTGCAGGAGCTTCTTAGTTGGGATCCCTGATTCTGGTGTTTCTTTTCTCCAATCCAATTTTCCACACAGCTTAAAAAAAATGATATTTCTAAAGCTTAGGGCTTATCATATCACTTCTGTTTTCAGAAAGCCTCAGGGACTATCTTGTCTCTAGGATAAAATACAAACTATTCAGCCTGATGTTTCATGCCCTTTCGAATTTACCTCTAACCTACCTTTCCAAACATTTCAAAATACTCCCCTTAGAGTATTCTATATTGCAATCATACTCTGTATTCACTGAACTCAGTATTCCTTATTCCATTTCTGCCTTTTTCTTAGAGTGTCTCCATGCCCACCATTCCCCCTCATTACAATCTTTGTTCAAGGTTTAGCTCATGTGGCATCTCCCATGGTAAGTTTTTCCTGACTGTGACCCACCCTATTGTTAGGGCTCTGTCACTTCAAATTATCTCTCTTCCACTTTTCTGCATCTGTGAAGAAAGTCAAAAGGAAGACAGCTTTAACCAGCAAAATGGCCAACAATGAAAATAGGGGTCTAGTTTAGTTTGGGAAGTCTATGTAAAACTTTTCAAAGGGGTGCCACTTCCTGAGCTACCAGAAATGCCAGGGTCAGGAAAATGCTGTGGGAAATGGGCTCCTAAGATGTAGTACAATGCGTTGCATACAGTAAGCACTTAATGAATACTTCACTCATTCATCCACTCATTTATCCATTCATTCCCATACAGCCAGACCTATTAAATGTTGGTCGCATGTAGAGTTCATTCAACTGCTGGAGCAGAAGGACCTCAGACATCATTTAGTCCAACCCCTTTATTTTATAGATGACTTTATATGACTTGCCTAAGAGCGCAGGACTAGTCACAAGACCAAGACAAGCCAGGTTTCCTGATTCCCAGTCCAGTGTTGATTCAGAGAGATAATAATAACTAACCTTTACATAGTTCTTCCTACGTGCCAGCCCATTGTTCTAAGTGTGTTATAATCATTATCTCATAACAACCCTGGGGGGTAGGGGATACTAGTATGCCCATTTTACAGACGAGGAAACTGAGGCAGAGAGGTTGAGCGACTTGCCCAAAGTCATACAAGTGTTAAGTGTCTGAGGCTGGATTTAAACCCAGGTCTTCCTGACTTCAGTCCTGGCACTCTGTCCACCTTACCACTGGGTCGCCTTTGGTCAGTGTCCCTGAGTATTCCCTGGTGTGCCTTTCTCCAATTGGGGGGTCCGCAGTAACAGTGATAATAACTCACTAATGTAATTATACCACAACAACTTAAAAGACGTGAACTAAAAAAAGGCAGCTTCCTGTTGGAGACAAGGTCATAGAAAGGAGTGGGGGATGGGGTGGGATGGGGTAGCGGGGGATGAGGGGTAGGAATCAGTGCTTCAGGGGCACTGAGCCTCCCATCCAGGGTAAATGATGCTCAAGGAGCTAGCTGAAAGAGCATTCCAGTCCAGAAACAGTCAATGAGCTGCATTTAAAGCCAAGCAGAGCCTTCCTGATAAAGGCAGCTGGTCTCAGGCTATGACTTCATTAAACTTCACTGATGAATCAGCAGGACATTTGCTGGCATTTTTTCCAATGCTGTCATAGATCAGATTAGGACGGCGCTAGGACGACAGCTTTGAGAGGTGACCTGTGGATGGGTCTTAATGTTTGCTACGCATCAGAGCTTTGTGGGTCTGCTGGAAGCCTTCCTGTCCTGGAGCATGGCTGTTCAGTGCTGCCAACTCTAGGGCTGGCACAGCAACTGGAGACTGGCATCAGTCAATCTTTTGGATGTGCGACTCCTTTATCATGGTTCCTCTTTTGTCCAAGTGCTCAGTGACTTCCAAATGACCTGGGAGCCTCACCAGGTCTGCTTTCCTTACCAGAACCTGTTCTCAATTAGCTGTTTCCTTTATAATATGAACCTCTTGAGGCCAGAGACTGTGGGTTCTGCCCAGAACTCAACATAGTGCCTGGCATAGGAGGAGTGCTTTAAGAAATACTTCTTGACTGACTGACTGACTGACTGACTGACTGACTGACTGACTGACCAGCTCTGATGCTGAAGAAAATCTGACAGGTTATCTCAGGCTGATGTGTTACCCTTTGCCAAGAGGACTGAAATTTCCTGGAGGGGATGGGGCCAAGGAAGAGAGCAAAGGCTTTGGAGATGGAGAGGAGAGGTCCAGACCAGTGATTTCACTGGGATACAGTACTCTCAGAGAGGAAATACCACCAAACAATGCAAATGGTTATTGTTCCACAGCCCATGTAGGTGTCTAGGGCACAGAGAAATGACATTACTTTTGAAGTTTATATAGCCCATATATGTCAGAGGTGAGACTCCAATCTGATCCTTCTGATTTCAGGTCTCTGTTCTCTGTCCACTATAAGAAGCCACATCCCACTTAACATCTTAATGTGGGTGCTTATTAATCCATTTATCCAAAGAAATGAATCTCTAGCGATGAAATGTCTATCTTAATGTGAGGCTGATGAGGTAGATGTAATTGGACAGGGGGGTTTCCCAGTATGTCTCAAAGCACAGCCCTCAGAGCCTTGTAAGTATTTAATAAGCAGCGGGAAAATGAATGAATGTTGCTCATGTGGCCTTTCTTGAATCCCCAGCTACTAGTGGCCCTCCTCCAAATTAGTTTTATTTTTTATATTATATATATATATATGCATGTGTGTATATATACATACATACCAATACATATATGTATATAGACAGACAGATAGACAGACAGACAGGCATAGATTAGATAGATAGACAGACAGACAGACAGACAGACAGATAGATAGATAGATAGATAGATAGATAGATAGATAGATAGATAGATAGATAGATAGATAGATAGATGGTTTCCTCCATATGAATGTCAGCCCTTTGTGGGCAGAAAATGTTTCCTTTTTGTCTCCATCTCCCTAATGCCTCTCAGTCAGTGACTTCCAATCAGCCCTCAATATTTGCTTATTAGTAGATCAATCATGGTGTTAGAGGGCAATGTCAAACTCAAATAGTAATCATTCTTATAGACTACATAATGCCTTAGAAAATCACAAATTAAATTATTAATGTTGTATATTTTTATTTATATGGTTAAGCTATTATATTTACATTGGAATTAGGTTCCTGCAATTTGTGAAGGGTTATGAGACTCTATGTAGAATCTCATAATCAAATTTTCTTCCAGGATACTGGCCTGGCATAAGGAGGCAGAGAGATGGATGGAACAGAAAGGCTCAAGGCTCCTTTCAACTCCATAATAACGTAATTGTGCTTGTTGTGTGCACATAGTTTTTCATAAGTGTCTGTGAAAAAATATAAGCAGAAATTCTATATCTCATGCCACTTCTCTCAATCAGAGCATCTGTCCACCATTGAATAAATCACAAAGTAATAAATGGAGAAGAAACCAAAAGCCTGATAAAACAAGGGCCCACCATAGTTTCATGAAAATAACACAGAAAATGGAACTGAAATCTGTCACATTTACTACCTCAATGTCTCTGGGTAAATAACTTACCTTTCCTGGATCTATTTTCTCACCTGTAAAAGAAAAGAATGGGGAGGAAGAAAAAGACAGAGACAGAGAATGAGACAGAAAGAGAGAGACTGAGACAGACACAAAGAGAAAGAGACATCAGCAGAGAGAGAGAGGAAGAGGGAGGAGAGATATAGAAAGGGAGAGGGAGAGAAAAGATAGAAAAGAGAGAAAGAATGAGCTAGGCAGGGAGAGAAAGGAGAGAGATAGGACAGAGATAGGGAGAGAAGGAAGAGACAGAAAGAGAAAAGCAGAGAGGGGAAAAGAGACAGACAGTCAGAGAGACAGAGAATTTATTATATGCCAGGCACTGTTCTAAGTGTTGGGGATACAAATGCAAAAAAAGAAGGAAAGTTGTGACCTTGAATTCTAATGAAAGTGAAAATAAATAAAAGGGTGTGAGGAAACAGACTGGGTGATGTCCTACACTCTGAGGACACAGCCAGGGAATGGTATTGAGGTCTGGGCCCCCACAAAAGCAAAGGCTCACCTGTCCTGGCTGGGGGACTCAAGAAGAATCCAAGTCTAGAAGGGAAGAAAATGAGGAGGTGGCCAGGGAGCGAATGTCCCTTCCAGCCCTGTTCCTTTGATCTTACGATTCCAAAATATAGAGAAACTACTGTTCAGAGGAGTTATGTTGCCCTAAAATTAAAGCTGCCCACCCCCCATCCCCTTTGCGCCTCCCCCTTAAGTCCTTGGGCTTATCTTAGTAAAGGCAGGCTCCTCTCGCCCTCACTGGCAGGGAACACTCGGACGGAGCCTGCATAGTCCCCATCACCCCTCTGCTCCTCTCTGGCAATCTTCAATTTTCCAGCTAGCTTTTTTTTCTTTCCATCCCTACCAAATATGACTCTTCAGTAGGTCCTCAGAGAACAGTTTTCAGGGTTAGAAATTCTTCCAGGAACTGTAGTAAACTTCCAGGTATGTTCAAGGATTTGGAAGGTGAAAGAAGAGCAGTCACCTCACTTACCCTCCCCAATCCCTCAAAGGCTGCCAAGTTTATAAAAGAAAAAAAGTCAAATATATTTACATTACTCAGTTCCTAGAATACACCTTTCCAGTCAAGTAGAAGGGAACCTAGGAAATCCTGGTAATGATATAGATGGCTGTACACTTCTTGTTCTTTCCCTGTTCCCTCCCTCCTGTCTACCTCTTCTGCTCAACTAAAGGACAAATGAAGAAAAAGTTGGCAGTGAACAGACTTCAAGACAAACATTATGCAGGTTTAATAATTCTACACTATATTAATAATATATTTATAGAATGCTTTAAAGTTTCTGAAATGTTTTATAACTACCCTGCCTTTGTGATGCTTACCAAGAGGTAGTTACTATATTTAATCCCCTTTTACAAAGAGGCATCATCTCATTTGGGGAATGACTGAACAAGTTGTGGTATGACTGTGATGGAATACTCTTGTCCCATAAGAAACAATGAGCAGGATGGCTTCAGAAAAAGCTGGGAAGATTTATATGAACTGATGCAAAATGACACAAAGAATTTGTTGTCGATTATGTGCTAAGCACTGGTGATACAAAGAGAAAAATAATCCCTACTCTCAAATGACTTATGGGTCTATGCGTGCAAATAGATGCAAAGTAAATCCAAGTTTGTTTGGGAGAACAGGCATTAGAAACAGGGAGAATTGGGGATGGCTTCACAAAGGATAGAGCACTTGAGGTGAATTTTGAAGGAAGTTAAGAATTCTGAGAAGTGGAGTTGAGCAAAAAGTTCATTCCCAAAAGAGAAAACAACCCCAAGGCATGGAGATAAGAGAAGGCAGAACAGCAAGAAGGAGGGTTTAGCTGAACCAGAGGGTGTCTACAGCAGGGTAATGTGCAGTAAGCTTAGGAAGGTGCACCAAAGCTAGGTTGTAGATGACTTTAAAGCAGTCAGTATGCATTTATTAAGTGTCTACTATGTGCTTACTATGTGACAATGTATCATGCTAAGGACAAAGAACAGAGTTGAGGCTATGTGGTACAGTGAGTAAAAGTCCTGGATTTGGAATCAGTAAGACCTAAGTTCAAATCTAGCCTTAGACACTTATTGACTGTGTGACCCCAGGCAAATCACTTAACTTCTGTTTGCCTTAGTTTTCTCATTTTTAAATTAAGGACAAAAATAGCACCTCCTTCATAGGGTTGTTGTGAAAATCAAATGAGATAACATATATCGTATGCTGCAAAATTAAAACACTATATAAATGCTAGCTATTGTGGATAGTACCGGGTCTGAAGTCACAGAGACTCACCTTCCCTGAGTTCAAATCTGGCCTCAGACACTTACTAACTATGTGACTCTAGGCAAGTCACTTAACCCTGTTTGCCTCAGTTTCTCATCAGTCAAATGAACTGGAGAAGGAAAAGGCAAACCACTCCAGTATCTCTGCCAAGAAAACCCCAAATGGGGTCACAAAGAGTCAAACACATGGAAAGATAGAGTAAAAAAAGGTTGTGATCAGATTAAGGGAATTTGAGGTTCAGGAACATAGAAGTGGAACATTCTGAGTGCTGGGAAAATCAGTGGCATAATTCTCCCTGTATATAGCTGAGAGAAATCATGGGAACTGGGTAGATTGAAGACCTGAGAAGTTAGAGTATTTGAGGGAACATCAGTATAAGTGCTGAAGTCCTCTATTAATAGGGAAGGAGTTGATGAGGAAAGACAAACCAAGCCAGGCATGGAACTCAGTGAGGAAGAATGGAGGATATCCTTCATGTCAATGGATAATGGTCACCAGCATCTGCACTGGGTGATATACTTGTCATTTTGACAAGTTCCATTTGAACATGTGAGCAATACAAAAGCCAAAGGATGAGTGGTTACTGAGTGACATGCTAGGTTAGAGGGAGAGTCTGGAGGTAGCAACAGGGAGCAAGGAGCATTCTGCCTTCTCTACCACAACCAAAAGGATGTCCATATTTGATCACAGACATAATGGAGAATCAAAGCGGCTTACAGAGTAAAGGGTTTCATGGTCTGACCCAGGATGTAAGTATGTTATTTTGGAAACTGTGTGGAGGATAAATGGGAGAGGGAAAAGATTTGAAACAGGGAGATCAGTTAGAAAGTATTGAAAAAGTCCAGGCAAGATACAATGAAGGTCTGAACTAGTAGTGGTTATATGAGTAGAAAGAAGAGGACAGGTGAGAAAGCTAACAAGATAGAAATGACAAGACACAGTGATGCAATGGATACATAGGCAAGGGAAAGTCAAGGATGATCTCACTGTTTCAAGTTGGCTGATTAGAAAGAGTGACTCTTCACCATCAGGACACAGTAGACCTGATTCTCTCTCATCTGATCTGTGAGAGTAGTAGACTATCTTAACTGACACCCAGGCACTGACATCAGGACAGACTGCTTCCCCCTGGGCATGGGTGCAGCCCTACTATGTAGATGCTTACTCCCTGTTTGTGACTGGACTAAACTTCCCAAGAGGGATGTAATGGTGCAGCAAATAACTGGGGTATAGTGAGTGAAGCTGGTATCAATATAACTGCAATGACTCTGCTGAGGTATTTACTTCATTCCCACAGAGGAGTATGCTTGGTTGGTAACAGTGGGATCAGAGTCCTAAAAACCTGGAGGATAGGGAAAGAATAGAAAGAGAGGATTTAAGGGCTTTCTTATTTCTTTTATCAGATAACTGTTCTAGAGTTATAACTAGGGTATGGCAATTGAGGCTTTAACCCATGGTGCCAAAATTTAGAGTGTCACTAATAGAATTTTCATTCCTTTAAGAAAAAAACAACTTGGTTTAGAATCAAATTAGCATGAATCAAAAAAGCATTAGTTTAGTGTCTACTATGTACCAGGCACTGCGGATTTTAAAAAAAGACAAAAGACAGCACCCATGCTTGAGGAGCTCACAGTCTAATTGGAGAGACAATTGTGTCAATGATTTTGTACAAAGAAGATATAAACAGGACAAATTGGAGACAACTGAGGGAAAGTACTGTCATTAAGGGGGCTCTGAAACAGATTCCTGGAGCAGGTAGAATTTTACCTGAGATTTGAAGAAAACCAGAGAAGCCAGGAGGCAGAGATGGGGAGGGAGAGAGGTCCAGATATGAGGGACAGCCAGAAAAAAATGCTCAGTCAGGAGATGTGCATCTTATCCTAGAAACAGCAAGAAAGCTAATGTCATATAGATCTCAGCATATATGAAGGGAGTGAGGGGCTTTGAATGTCACACAGAGGATTGTATATTTGATTGTAGATGTGATGATAAGGAACCTCCGGAGTTTACTGGGGAGGGATTCGTGACATATTCAGAGCTGTACGGATAACTAATAAAATACAAAGCATCTAAATGGCATACTTCTGTATTTACCCACGCCTAGTACTCACACCTTAGGAAAGCTCCTCCTTCACTACCTCCACTTGAAGCTGCTTCTCCAGTTGTAGTTTCATGGTACCCTGGGTATCTACTCAGGGTTGAGCTGGGAGGTGACAATGCCCTGGATACCATGGAGCTTTGTGTCCTGAGGTCCAACGTCGTTTGCCACTTTCCCCCTCCACTTATTTAAATTTTTTTTTAAGTAGATTTGCTGATTCCAGCTCTCATGTGAGTTATAAGTGGTTTCAGAAAAAGAGACAAGCCTCTATTTAGGCAGGTAGGTGAATAGAATGCTGAATCTGGAATAAGGAGAGTCTAGGTTCCAATCTTGTCCCAGATAGTTACTGGCTATGCCACCTCAGGGAAGTCACTCAGCCTCTGTGGGCCTTAATTTCCTGATCTGTAAAATGGGGATAACACTAGTACCTATGTACCAGGGTTGTTATGAGAATCAAACAAGATAATATATGTAAATCACTTTGCAAACCTTAAAGTGTTATACAAATGCCAGCAAGTGCTGTTACTCCGCTTGAGATGGCTAGATATAGACTATACTGTGGAGTACACACAGAAGGTTATAAAATCCCAGAGGAAAGGATCTGAGACATTGTTTTAACTAGCTTGATACGAGCCAGTGCTGTGCACCAGCCATGAACACTTAATAAATGCTCTTAATGATGGTGACGCAATCCTTTTGTCTCAGGCTCGGTCCAGGTCCCTGAAGAATATGCATCCTCTGAAGCTTTCCCCCTTTGCTTAATTATATTGCACTAATGTTCTTTCCCAAGAACATTTCTCCTTCCCGATTGCCCTGCTGGGAGCTGAGTCTCTCTGAAGGCCTGAATTTGCATAAAGCGACCAGCCCATTATAATTGCAATGATGGATCGCCAAAGTTTCCCTGTTCAGATTGTTTCCTAATGTAACTCATTTCTCATCATAAAGAGTTGGCTGACAATGATGTCATTTCCATTGGCTGGATTCGAAGGCAGCCAGGCTCATAACGCTGAGTTAGGATGATTGTTCCTAGGGTGATGGGATTGTGTCCTTATCAGTTTAACACAGTCCCTGCTTTGCCCCTAGGGACAAAACGATTGGACTCTCCTGAAATTGAGAGCCTGAAAGCAGAACAAGGAGACTCCAGATCTGGGCAGGAGCTTGGGGTAAAAGGTGGGAAGCAGAAATGGGGGGTTGGGGGGGAGTAGAGAAGTAAAACCCTTTGCCTATAAAGCCCTGATGTTCATCAGATCAAAATCGTGATCCTCCTCAAGAGACTAGAAGTCACACTGTTGATCAACGAACAACTGGGATGCAATGTTCCCCAATCATTTAACTCAGGTTCAAACAGTCAAGGTTAATGGAGTAGGGCTGAAAACACAGGCTAAACTCAACTTCTTTTTCATGCCCAGTTGTCAAGTGATCCAGAAGCAAGCCCCATATTGACTCATGGTGATTGGTATGGAATCAGAATACACCTTCACAACGAAAAGAAAATGATGAGATGATGCAGAGCTTTCTTTTTGAAACCAGCAGGTCCTAATTCACAGAGGATGAGGATCCATCTCTTGGAACACCTAGTTTTCTTCAAGGTTCAGCTAAAATGTCACCTCAGACTTAGCCCTGTCTTAATCAATAATGAAATCAACAAGCATTTATTAAGAGCCTATTGTGTATGTTCGTCCTTCATGGTCAAAGAAGATCATGCCATCGAGAAGTAATGATGTGACTTGCACTTGACTTTGTTTTGAGTGAGGGAGGGCTGTGAAGGTCACCAGTCTCACTTCTCCTCCAGAGTCATCAGAGTCCAGTGACCAGATATTCATCAGGATGACTGGAGATGACCCAGGATGAGGCAATTGGGGTTAAGTGACTTGCCCAAGGTCACACAGCTAGTGAGTGTCAAGTGTCTGAGGTAAGATACAATATGCTAAGGCAATATGTTAAGTGCTGGAGATTCAAAAACAAATATGTTGATTCCCTCAACATATTTACATGTGCAGTTACAGGCATATACAAGGCATATGCAAAACAGACACAAAGTAATATCAGAGAGGAGTGTGTCTGGTTGTACTCACCCATCCACCCCCTTAATGCTCAAAGTTATCTTACATCTAGTTTACTTTGTATGTTTATTTTGTCTTAATTTATTTGCATATTCATTGGTATAAAACTCCCCTACTCTGCATGTAAGTTGCTTTACAGCAGGAATTATTTCATTTTTGTCTTCATATTTCCAACTTCCAACATCGTTCTTGGCTCTAATGTGGACTTAATAAATGAATCAATGCATGTATACATGAGTGAATGCGCTGTGCTCCAGACACACCACTCACTGCAAGTCCTTCTTCTCCTTACTTCTAGATCACCCGCCACAACAAAAGTACAATGGGCCCAGGAAAGATTGCACTCGCTGTTTGACCTAGTCTCACCTCCGAAGGCCTCTGAATGGTCCTATAAGCTTTGTAAGACTAGAAATCCTGCAGTAGGAAACAATTCCCACTCATGACCAATGTTTAGGGACTTTTGAAGAAGGTATGGGAAAATTCCCAAAGGTCAATTTGCCGAAAGTATATCACTGTCTGTTTCTTGCCCCAGACTTGAATTTAAACTTGTTTCCTTTACACGGACAAAAAGCCCTAGAACCAGAAACACAAAGAACTCCACATCAGACAACTGAATCGGCTAAGCAGTATGTCTGGCCCCAGCTTCAGTAACATCAAACTGGTCCAAATGTGGTCTCAGACAGTAGGGTCTGAAGGCTGTGCTAAGAGCCAAGTAAATAAACAGTAACATAGATCCCATTGCGGGATTGCTGCTCGCATTGTCTAGAAACTCTGCCCAAAGAATCAAATTCTACTCCAAAATTCCAGTCGGATCTTTTTCATGTGGTGTGAAAGTGACGGGGTTCTCAAGGTCATTCCCACAGAGCACAAGCTCAGAGGAACACAGATTTTGAGCTGTAAGGAAGCCCAGAGGTCATCTCATCCACCCCTCTCATTTTTTGTGAGAAAAAGAAGGCCTAGAGAAGTTAAGACTTCCCTAAAATCACATAGCTATGGAGTGTCCGAGCTGAGATTTGCACTCTCTGCTTCCCAGAGGTCCTTCCAATCTTTCCGCTCTGAGTAGAGATCTATGGACAGATCCGTGGTATCTGAGGACCAGCCTGGCTAAGTTTAGAAAGGTTCATCACAAGAACATCTGTCCACAAAGAGATTATTGTTTTTTGTTGTTGTAACAATGTATTAGGCTAAATAATGATGATGATGATGATCAAATAACAGCAATGATGTGGATAGAGTCCTAGACCTTGAGTCAGAAAGCCCTGAGTTCAAGTACATTGTCAGTCTGCTTTTGCTATTGTAATGGAGTCATTTTGCAGAACCAGTAGGAAAATATGTGGAAACATCTCAGTGAGGTCCCAGAAATTGCTATGGACACATCGAAATGGAAGCAACTGGAGATAATAAGATGTGGAGGATTTTGAGTTGGGAACAAGGGATTCCCAGATGGAGCCATTATCCCAAATGTTCTAGTGTAGTCATAGCCCTAAAAAGCCACCTTTCATACTTCATTTTTTATTCTGAAAAATGGGCACAATTCCATCCTGCTGTGTAGAACAAAGATTATAAAAAGTTTTGCAAATAAAAGGGAACACATAAGGAATGGTGGAATCATTAAGTCTCTTCATCAGGAGAGTTTTATCATTTTTTATAGAGGGACTGGATACTTGTTAAATATTCAGATGCTGTTGATTAAATGTAAATCACTGATTTTTATCCATGAAAACAAAACTCTGGGTGCTTTTATAGACAATAATAACAGCTGACATGTAAAGCCAGCAAAGCACTTACATCCATTATTCCATTGGATCCTCACACCATCCTGTGAGGTTGATACTACAACCCCTATCTTAAAGACAAGGCAAATGAGAATCAGAGAGGGGCAGTAACTTATTCAAGGTCACACAGCTAATGAGTGTTAGGGGTGGGTTTTGAAAGTAGGTTTTCATGACTCCAAGACTAAAACGACATCTACTAGACCACAATGCCTCTTGACAGATTAAGGCTAAACATAATCACATTTAAGACCATGCCACTGTTTAATTAGCAAAGGCCAAATCGTCATTGTTGTGACACTGTACAACAAGCCAAATGTGAAGTATCTGCCTGAGAGCCAATCAGAAGGGCTGGTGAATATCTTCATAATCATGAAGGCTCAGAAAGTCCCTCCCCCCTTCCCTACTGTATGTCATGCTGCCATCTTAGCATAATCCATTGGAATTAAGTAGGAACTGTGAGCAGGAAGACTCCGGGATTGTGTTGGTATAAGAGGCTTGTTTTACGTACATATAGAGAACATCTACTTGAGCTTCTCCAGGGCATACCAATGAGGTCCTTGCGCCATTGCTATCAGAGAGATTAATAATGCACTTTGTAATAGCCACACAGAGCACTTCCCAAGATGCAAGGGAGGTGAGTGAGCACTTAATTTTAATCAATAACTCAGTCTATCATTAAGTAAGTACTTACCGAGCACCACTGTGTACCCACTGCTAGTAATAATCTCAGTAATAGCTAGCACTTATATGGTGTTCTAAGGTTTGCAAAGAGTTCTCTACGTGTTAATTCATAACCACCTTGGTAGGTAGGAGATATTATTAACCTCATTTTATAGACCAGGAAATTGCGACTCAGAGACACTGCACTTGTTCAGGATCACACAACTAGTAACTGTGTGACAGGATTCGAACTCGGTCTCAATGATTCCAGATTCTATACTCTACACACTGCACAGCGTAGCCACCTGCTGTTAGATACTATTAGAGTACAAAAGAAGTATCATTATGGTTCCCACTCACAGTGGCATTTGCAACCTAGTTGCAGAGATGAGATTTATACGCAGAAATAATTCCCTTTCTTCTGAAGTGCCTTCTCTCATCTCTACTTACAGAAATTCAAGCCAACCTTCAAAATCCAGGCAAATACTGACTCCCAAGAAGCCTACCCGAGTTTCTACAGTTACAAATTATAATAAAAGCTAACATTTAGAAAATACTTTAAGGTTAGCAAAGCACTTTGCTTGTATCACCTCATTCAACCCTCACTCACAACCACCCTAAGAGGTTGGCATTAACTTTGTGCCCATTTCACAGATAAAGAAACCAAGACTGAGAGAAGATGAGTTATTTGCTCCGGATCACACAGCTGGTAAGTTTCCCAAGGCAGGATTTGAATTCAGCTCTTTTCTATTTGATTCAATTCAAAAAACATTTATTAAATGCCTACAATATACCAGGCTCAGTACCAAGTTGGGTATACAAAAAGAGGCAAAACAATCCCTTCAAGGAGCTTACAATCCAATGAGAAATTCACCATCTAATGTCTTTCTAGCTCCAAGTCCGGCTGTCTTCCCTATGCCACCTACCTGCCCAAGTGCCACTCCTCTTCAGGCTTCAGGTCACAATCCATACCCTCCTGGCACACTTATCATGATGTACTTAATCTCATAGCCATCTGCATCGGTGTTGCTCCTGTCCTAGATTTCCAGCTCCATGAGGGCAGAGATAGTAACTCCCCCAAAACCAGTCATATCCTTCTGCACAGAAAAAGGACTTGATAAATGTTTGGTGCATTGACCAGTAGCAACAATATCTCCCCAGGGCTGCCCTGCTGACACAAGATCAGAGGATAATAAAAGAATAGGCCTGGAGTTGAAAGGAAATTTAGCAATCATTTAGTGCAGCCCCATCATTTTATGGTCAAATTAACTGAGGTCCATAAAGGCAAAGTGACTTACACAAGATCAAGCACAAAGGTAATAAATCATAAAGACAGGATTCACACCCAAATCCCCTGACTCCAGAGCAAAGATTCTTTCCAATGTACTGAAAAATCAAGATTGAAAAATCTTGACAAGCTGGAAGAATGAGCCAAACCCGACATGCTGATACATTTTGTCACGTTTCATTCTCCTTTTATTTAGGTTGTATAGACTATTGCTTTGATCTGTATTAGATCATTCTTTCTTTCTCCTAATCTTTGACCCTAGACCCCAAGTCTTTTCCTATGGCATACTCAGACAACCAACGCTTCCAGGGACACAGGCTTGAAATTTGGTCCCATACAACTAACCCACCCTTTCACTGCTTCATTTGGGAAAAGGAAAAGTCCAATGCAAGCCCTGTATGATTCTTATATGACACTCTCTCCTCTGATATCTTCAGGCAAGACCAGTCCTGAGCAAAATGGGGGAGTCAGCAAAGTTTGTCTTCCTCTTCTCCAAGCATCTTTTCCATCTTCTTTGGCAGCTTTTTCAGTTCCCATCTCTTCATTTGGTGCAATTCCTGCCTCTACTCTCAAAGGAGCTTCTAGTGATCCCACAAGACCCCCTCTTTCTAAGTTCCCCTCACTGCAGTACCCTCTTTGGGTCTGCCTGCCCCTGGGACTATATCTCTGTGGAGCTTTCCCAGTGGCATCGACTAGATCAGAATTCAGTTGTTTAATATCCTGTTTCTTATGTAAACTGCCGCCATCTTGTGACATGGGGCAGAGTTATGGAAATATTTTTGTAACACAAAGGAGGGAATCTAACAATGGAAATTGCCAGTGGGGAAAACATTTGGGGCCAGCCCATGCTATAGATCCTTCAGGTCACTCCACACCAGCATTACCATAGTCAACATGCTCATATAATGTGACTGAGAATCTTTCATCCAGGTCATTTCAGGGATTCTATTTCCCCAGAAGTCTCTGCATATGAAAAAGTGAGACCTAGTCTCACCACAGATACAAAGGAACAAGTTGCCTGACAATCTATCATTTCAAAGACTCCAAATCTCAGATGTTCAAACATGGATTTCCCATTAATTTCATCTTCCTCCACAACAGAGGAGACTGAAAGCGTTCTCACAGGTAACCCACTAGATTGGAGAAATTCTTGTCTTAACTGTCCCTCTGACGTTAAGGTAAATAGTCAGGGGATGAGCAAATTTTCTTACAGAAGCAAGAGCAAAGCATTCAAACACCAAACTCCTGTCTTAATAAAGTCCCACACTGAAAACAGAAATTCTCATTTGAGAAAGAGGAAAAATATTGGTAGGAAAAAGTAGAAAAGGAGTCAAGACAGTAACAGAAAATAACAAGAGCTAGCGTGGAGGCTTTTGCTTTTTTGGTGGATTCCCAAGAATCCAGAAAGGAAAGTGCTGTTATTGTCATTCTCATTTTACAAATGAGGAAACTGAGTCTGAGAGAGATGAAGGATTGGCCTAGGGTCACAGAATAGAACTGAGCGCAGGCCTCCTGGCTTCACATGCGCAGATATCAGGACTCTGAGCCAAAGCTCCACTGCATTTCTGATCCCTGCCCCCTCCCACTCTGCCCTCCTGCTCACCCCTTGCTATGGTCTGGACATTTTGGAGCGTAACAAATAATGAATAACTATAGAAGCTTTAAAATAGTTTGGGAATTCAATTCCAAGGTCAGAGACTTATACAAGGTTGATCAGGTAAGAGACATAGAAAAGTTTAAATGGCCAATACTTTAAATTTTTGGACTTTGGGGCAGCAGAAGATACAGTGGTGTTAGCAAATAAGATATTTGAACATAATAAAATAAGCAAAATAAAATAATAAATACAAATTTTAAAAAAATCTTGAATAATAAGTTCAGACAGTCTGGACTCTAGATGGTTAAGAACTTCACCAAAACCTTGAACAATTATTTTTCGCTAAGCAAAAGAGACATCTAGAGAGACACAAGAGGTCTAGGAAATTGGAATTATCGTATTGATCTTTGAAAATGGAAGTAAGATTGATTCTGGCCAAGTACTATCAGGTAAATTTCTTCGATCTCTAATAAAACATTCAGTTCAATTATTCCAATTGGGATTGGAAGAACATCTCAATAAAACTTCCTGACCTTTGAGGAAAAGAAAAGCCGGTTTCCTTCCAGTCATTTTCAGGACTCTCAGAGGACTAAATCTCAAAGAGAAGGAAATCCCCTGGCAAAAGTGGTCATCCCTTGTGACTGAACCCTGGTTCGCTCAACTTGGGGTGTTCCTTACTACCAAAGAGGCCAGATCTCTCTATCACAAAGACACCAGGTTTTGGGTTTTGTTTTTTTTCCAGATCTCTCAAGGAATTTGGGTCTGAAGTCAGCACATTGAACTGAAGTTCAGCATGCTCTCTTTCTCTTAATTTCACCCCGTTTCATCAATATTAAAAAGACTTATGGAGGAATTAAGGAAAATAAAATAACAAAAAATAATGGAGCAAAGTATAAGGTAACTCAGTTTACAAAGAGATAAGAACAATTTCCAGATAACCCCACCTGGCCCTGTCTAAGGGACTCACATCTCAGTCTGACTCATCTCTGAACCCAGTCTGAGTACCTGGCTCTGTCACATAGCATCGTTCCTGTCACGTAGTGGGCACTTAATAAATACATGCTGTTTGATTGATTGATTGATTGATAACTAAGGCCAGAATATAAATTTTTCCTGCCACCCTAATTTCACGGCATGCTTGGGATAGACAAAGCAGTAATTGTATTTGTTCTGTCTTCCTGACTTAAAGTCCAACACTCTATGCTCTGTGCCAGCTCCTGGCCTCCACATGTCATGCTGAGGAGCTTGAATTGGATCCTAAAGGTTATAAAGTGTCACTAGAATTTATTGAGCAGGTAAAGTACATGGTCAGACCTGTACATCAGGGATATTGTTTTGGTAGCTATGTGGAAGATGGATTGGAGAGGAGAAGGACTTGAGAAAGGGGAGTAATTAGGAGATTACTATGAGAGAGAGAAAGAGAGAGAGAGAGAGAGAGAGAGAGAGAGAGAGAGAGAGAGAGAGAGAGAGAGAGAGAGAGAGACTGAGACACAGAGAAAGAATGAGAGAGGGAAAGGGAGAGATACATACACTGAGAGACAACTAGAGAGACTGAGACAGAGAGAGACAAAGAGGAGAGAGGAGAAAAAGAAGAGAGAAAGAGACAGAGAGAGAGAATGAGAGAGAGAGAGAGAGAGAGAGAGAGAGAGAGAGAGAGAGAGAGAGAGAGATACACACATTGAGAGACAGAGAGAGAGACAGCGAGAGGAGAAAAAGAGAGAGGGGGAGAGAGAGAGAGAAAGGGCCAGAACTAGGGTGGTGGCCTTGGGAGTAGACAGAAGGGGAGATATGGAAAAGATATTATTAAGGCATAACTGCTAAAACACAAACTGAATGGATACATGGAATAAGAGAGTGATAAATACATGTCAGTATCAAGAATTAAACCTAGGCTTTCTTAACTCCCTGTTTGGGGCCAATGTCCACTACATCTTACTACACCCTACTCCAAACAAGTGCACATATGAGCACAGGTGTGTATATGGATACACTTGGCAGACATCATATGTTCTTTGCCATGATTATTTCTACACTTTATCCTCCTTGTCTAAATGTAGACTCAAGATCAGAGGTGGGGAACCTGCAGCCTCAAGGCCACATGTGGCCCTCTAGGTCCTCAAGTGCAGCCCTTTGATTGAATCCAAACTTCACAGAACAAATCCCCTTATAAAAAAGATTTGTTCTGTAAAACTTGGACTCAGTCAAAAGGCCATACTCAAGGACCTGGAAGATCTCAGGTTCCCCACCCTTGCTCAAGATCTTCTCATTTTAGAACATCCAACTATTCCCAAGGCCTTCTCACCCTGTGAAATCCCTCCACCAGACTAGCCCCCTTCGCCTATCATTAAGTTCCTCTTAAGGCCTCCATTTTATGGAGAGGTCCAGGCAAGCCAACTTTGATTCACCTTCTGCTTTTCTCCTAACCTTCAGGATTTCAAATCCATGCCCCTAAATGGATACCTTTATTATCTTCCCCTCCCCACCCTCTTTAACATTTTAAACTCCCTTTGTGCATTATCTTCTTCCATTAAAATATAAGCTCTTTTAGGACAGGGACTATATTTTTCTTGCATTTATAGCCTCAGATCTTAACACAGTGTTTGGCACATAGTAAGCATTTAATAAATGTTCATTGCTTTGTCTCATTGTCTATTTGTGATATCAGTTCAAAATACTTCTCTCTCCACGTCTGTCTCTGTATCAACTTATATAGAAATGAGGGGGACCTACCACTCCTCTAGACAAGAAAAGGTTCTCATCTTAGAGAGGAAGAGAGAATAAGATTGTATATATGTCTGGGCCAATCAATAGGAAGGTCTTGAAAGGAAGTAACAAGTTAAGCTATAGGCAATGAGAAATCATGGGCCAGAGAGCTTCATGATGAAGCCAATACTTTGGGAAAATTTATTCTATTAAATTTATGTGAAAAAAGGATGAGACACTTGAGCAAGATGATGAATGATAATGACAAATTTACAAATACAAACAACGTAGAAAATATAGACAATTTTGACCAAACTGATACCAAATTATTTGAACATGCACCAGTGGAATTTTTTTTTAATATTGAGAAATTCCTAAATAATGGTCATGTGGCATTTAGTGTCCCAGGGGAAGGTAGGAAAGGAATGTCTGACCATATAATCATAAGGAACATTAATATAAGATGATAACCGTGATGCAATATCCACTAGCATGTCACACAACCAAGTTATGTATTCACGGAGACTTTTGCATCAGTGAACTGGAAGAATGAAGAAAGAATACAGAAATAATTCCACAGACAAAAATGAGAGGTGTTGCAAGCACCAAAATGAATGAGAAAAGAATATAATGTCAGTTACAGAAATATGGTGAGATGGGATTGCACAACTCACAAAAATGTGTAGATGGATTGAGATAGCAAAATTAGATACAGCTTGGAACATTTCTGTGTAGGTGTGCGTGTGTGTGTGTGTGTGTGCTTGTGTGTGAGAAAACAGATTGAAACACAGATACATCACAGGTGAGAAAAACCCAGGAAATGAATAATGCCAAAGTAGACTAAAGAATGACAATGGAAAAAAATAGCTATAATTCTAAAATGTGATAAAGTAGCAAGGAGGAGTCATTGTTAGTTTCGGTGTTAAGCACAAAAGCCCTGTGTCTTAAAACAAAGAAAAGACTATTCTGGGACATCTTAAAAGCTAGGTGGTGTGATAGAGAACTGCGATTGGGGTCAGGAATATGAGTTAAAATCTGGCCTCAGCCACTTCCTAGTCATATGATCCAGGGCAACCTACCTCAGTTTCCTCAACTATAAAATTAGGATAAAAATAGCACCTACAGTGCAACATTATTGTGAGGATCAAATGAGAGAATATTTGTAAAACTCTCTCACATAGTAAGTGCTTAATAAATGTTTGTTTCCTGCTTTCCTCTGCCCTGATCAGCCCACATTTGGGAGATCTTGGCCAATTTTTACCATTCCAATCCCAGAAATTGAAATAAATTGAAAAGAACTCTGGTAAAGAAACTTGAAAGCCATGAACTGGAGGAAATGTATGCTAAAGAAGAATTAAAAGAATTGTTTTAGCTAAATTCTAGCCCAGATGCACAGGAAAACCAGGCATATTAGAAGGAATAAACTATAGTCAGGGAATAGACACAAATGGCGACCTAATTATTTCACTTTCAGCTTTAATTTTTGTGCTGTGAGCCTAAGCAAGTAGGACAGCTTCCTCGAAATGAAAAGAAATTACTTCTTGGAACTCTAACAATCAGGTAACAAATTAGATTCAGCAAAAATGTATCAAACAAAGGGCACTTTGCTAGACCTGTGAGGAACACAAAAATAATGTGAATCTTGCCCTCAAGAAGCTTAACATCTAAAGATTGTAAGATAAGATAATACATGCACGCAAATAAATATAATACAAATGGGTTATAAGTGCATGAGAGAGGTATAAAAAGGGGTCCTTTGGTATTAAGAGCCCATGATAAAATGACTTTAGCCAACCTTTCCAAGATAATTCCGTGTTACTCCCCTCATTCTTCTATGTTCTGGCCAAAGTAGCCATTCCCAGCACATGGAATTCTGTTTTATCTTTTCTTCTGTCTTTATCCAGACTCTCTCCCTCTCTCCATGCCCAGAAAGAACTCCCTCTTCATCTCTTCCTCTTCTCTCAGGACTCAGTTTATATATGTTTTCCTATGGGAAGCCTTCTCTGAGTTTTCCTGTGTCTAGTGTCCACCCAAAAATAAATTATTATGTATACACTTTATATGTACTTCCATGTGTATGCTTGGCAGCACAGTATAATAAATGCAGAAATGGCCTCAGAACCAGAAACATCTGGGTTCAAGTCTCACCTGTGACACACCTGGGCAAGTTGGGAGGTGGATGATATGCTTTATCATTAGTCCTTGGGAATCATACACAGTCATTTTACTGACTATAGCTCTGACAGTTTTCAAAGTTGCTTGTGGATGTGAGCAGGCTGAAACATATCACCAATGAGGAACTCCTAAGAAGAATGGGAGTAAAGAACATGATCAAGGAATTATATGATAGGAAAAGAAGGTGAACTGATCACCTGGCAAGAGCAAGAGATGACAGACACATGGATGGAGTGTTCCCCTGGTTACCCTCATGATATCAGAAGAAAGCAAGGAAGGTCTTTAAAATATTTATCCTCCCCAAAATTCTTTTTTTTTGTCATATGGAATGGGCAGATATAGAAGGGCTACAGTTTGCATTATTGTCAGAAGCTCCTAAATCTATGCAATCATAGACCCACTCAACCATTGAACTATCCATGACACGTATTAGGTGTCAAATATGTGATGGTAGAATGGAAAGAAATGGAATGGAATTGCTATGAGAAATGCAAAAGAGAGACACATTACTGTTTTCTTAATTGAATTATTTTATTTGTTTTCAATGTTTGACAATCACTTTCATGTATCTTAGATTTTTTTCTACTACCTCCTCCTCACTTCCCCCATTCCTCCCCACCCCATATAATTTATATAGGTTCTACAGGTACATTCCTATTAAACGCATGTTGCATAGAAGAATTAAAACAAATGGGAGAAACCATAAACCAAAATAAAACATAATGCAAAAGAAAATGACCTGTATCTATCTGTGATCCAATTCCATAGTTCTTTCTGTGGATGTGGAAGGTGTTTTGCCTCAAGAATCCATTGGAAATTTTCTAAGTCCATGCATTTCAATGGCTACCAGAAAAATTCCTCGCACACTGTGGGTGTTGCTGTATACAAAGTTCTCCTGGTTCTGCTCCTTTCAGTCAGCATCAGTTCATATAGGCTTTCCAGGCTTCTCTAAAGTCTTTCTATTCATTGTTTCTCATAGCACAATAGTATTCTATTACATTCGTATACCACAATTTGTTCAGCCATTCCCCAACTGATAGGCATCCCCTTGATTTCCAGGTTTTGGCCACCACAAAGAGCTGCTATATATATATTTGTACATATGGAACCCTTTCCCATTTCTATGATCTCTTTGGAATAGAGTCCAGAAGTGATATTACTAGGTCAAAAGGTACGTGCATTTTTGTAGCCCTTTGGGCATAGTACCAAATTGCTCTCCAGAATGGTTGGATCAGCTCACAGCTCCACCAAGAATGAATTAGTGTTCCAACTCTCCCACATCTTCTCCAGCATTTATCATCTTCCTGTTTTGCCACATTCATCAATCTGATAGGAATGATGTGGTACCTCAGAGTTGTTTTGATTTGCATCTCTCTAATCAATAGTGTTTTAAAGCATTTTTTCATATGATTATAGAAAGTTTTAATTTCTTCCTCTGAAAATTCCCTATTCATATCCTTTGACAATTTATCAATTGAGGAATGACTTGTATTCTTGTACATTTGACTCAGTTCTCTATATATTTTAGAAATGAGGCCTTTATCACAGATACTAGTTGCAAAAATTCTTTCCCAGTTTTCTGCTTCCCTCCTAATCTTGGTTGCATTGGGTTTGTTTGTGTAAAAACTTTTCAATTTAATGTAATCAAAATTATCCTTTTTGCACTTCATAATGTTCCCTATCTCTTGTTGGGTCATAAATTTCTCTATTCTCCATAAATCTGACAAATACACTATTCCTTGCTCCCCTAATTTGTTTATAGTATCAGTCTTTATACCTAGATCATATGTCCATTTGGTCTCTATTTTTGGGTATGGTGTCAGGCATTGTTCTATGCACAGTTTCCGCCATGCTATTATCCAGTTTTCCCAGCAATTTTGGTCAAACAATGAGTTCTTATCCCAGAAGCTGGGGTCCTTGGGTTTATCAAACAGTAGATTGCTATATTCATTAACTACTGTGTCTTGAGTACCTAACATATTCCACTGGTCTATCCCTCTGTTTCTTAGCCTGTACCAAGTAGTTTTGATGATTACTGCTTTATAATACAGTTTGAGATCTGGTAGGGCTAGACCACCTTCCTTACCATTTCTTTTCATTAGTTCCCTTGATATTCTGGACCTTTTGTTCTTCCAGATGAATTTTGATATTATTTTTTCTAGCTGTAGAAAATAATTGTCTGGTAGTTTGATTGGCATGGCACTGAATAAGTAAATTAATTTAGGTAGAATTGTCATTTTTATTATATTAGCTCGGCTTATACTGAGCAACTGATGTTTTTCCACTTACTTACGTCTGACTTTATTTGTGTGAAAAGTGTTTTGTAATTGTGTTCATAGTCCCTGGGTTTGTTTTGGTGGGTAGACTCACAAATATTTTATAGTGTCTACCCTAGTTTTAAATGGGATTTTTCTTTCTTTCTCTTGCTGTTGGGCTTTGTTAGTAATATATAGAAATGCAGATGATTTATGTGGATTTATTTTGTAACCTGCAACTTCACCAAAGGTGTTTATTACTTCAAGTAGTTTTTTGCTTGATTCTCTAGAATTCTCTAAGTCTATAACTATATCATCTGCAAAGAGTGATAACTTAGTTTCTAATTCTAAGGAATTATTCTAATTCCTTCGATTTCTTTGTCTTCTCTTATTGCTACAGCTAACCTTTCTAGCACCATATTGAATGCAAGTGGTGATAATGGACATCCTTGTTTCACCCCTGATCTTATTGGAAATGCATCTAGTTTGTCCCCATTGCATATAATGCTTGCCACACATCACTCAACCATTTTTTCACCTGAGCTTGATGTTACCTTTAAAGATCATTCAAATCTTTAACTGTTCAAAAGGATGTGCTTTTATGTAGGGAGAAAAGTGGTTTTCTCCCCATCAGCTCTGAGAGAAGGAAAAACAAGAATTGGAGAGAAAGATAGAATCTCTTCACTGTGAAAAACTTTAGTCAGAGAAATTTCAACCTCCCATAAGACTCAGTTGCTCAGAGTACAAAACGGTCCATTGAAATAGGGATAAAGGATTTAAACTCAACATTCACAGTACATTGTTAAACTGGCTTGTTAAAATCTAAGTGCTCACAAGAAACCATTTTAGAGGTTGCTTTTTTTAAGCTGCCACGTTTGACTGTAATATAGTATGGATCTGTCACATGACCTAATTACAGAAACGAAAGCTACCCAGGAATTATGTCCATTCAAGCCTGCAAGGAGCAGGAACAAAGAACATAATGACACATCAAGCCTGTTGATTAAACAATTACTATTGAAAGCAGATTTAAGCTTAAAATTAATTTGCTTCTGTATTCTGAGGATTTGGGGCCTGAGATAAACAGTATTTGAAGTTTAATTATCCTTGTGCAAGATGAAGGCACTCATTTCAATTTTGTCAGGATGGCAGAGCACACATTGGATGGTGGGAAAGGTAGAACACGGCCAAGAGCAAGTCCCAGCAGCACTGAAATGTAGGATTAAAGTGAGCCAGGAGCTTGGATCAGCCTAATCCCAGCAGAATGTGGCCCTATCACAGGTTAGGTTGTGCAATGGCAAATTCATATTTAAATGAAGAAGAGTTTGGAGTTTTCCTGGGGCCTTGGGGGTGGGGAGAGGAAAGAGAATGTACTATCTCCAAAATAATAAAGGAAGGCCAGGCAAAGAGTTCCAGACTGGGCAGAGACGAAAATCAGGGGAGTGGAGACATTCCTGCATGTTTGAGCAAACAGGACACCTGCCAGCTACCCTGAATGGGGCGATTCTTATCACCTGCCTGGGCACAGTTTTATCACCAGGGCTGTAATGGAATGGGGGGCCAATTATAATGGGGGGAGGGGGGGAGTGCCACAGAGAAAGGCCAGAAAGTCATAAGTTAAAGAAAGACTGATGAGATGCGTCCCAATGATTCCTATGCTGACAGAGAAACCCTAAACAGGTTTACAGCACAAGGGGTTCATCGGAGGTCCCAGGATTTGAGACAGAACACACCAGCTGAATTCAAGGACAAATGTCCTGGATGACCTGACTTTGCCCAGAGGTGTTAGAATGGGAGCCTGGAATGCTTTCTGAGAAGCCACACTAGCTCTAAAGCTGGAGACAGCTGTCTCCACTATGCTAAAACAAACATTTGAAAAGTTCCATCCATCAATTTATCATCATGCTACCTGAATGTTTTCAGGGAATTGACTGAATCCACTGGCTATTTCGGCATCAGGTCAGCCCAGACCATGAAGCCTGTTTTCTCTTTAGGTGATTAGTTCTTGTGGCTCCTACTACTTCGTTTTAAGATGGATTGGGTAGAAGATGATCCTTTTCCTCACTTTTCTTCTCTCTCCACTCTTAATGCACTGGTAAGCTGGTGAAGCCCTTGCAAACCTTAAAGCTGAAGTCTTGATAGAAGGAAATCAATTCAAGCTGCCCTCACTGGGCTGCCTTTATTTCAGTGGTTTCTGTATTCCCACCACTGGCAGTATACTTGGCACAGAAGTGTGACTAAATTTTATCTCCTACAGAACAGTCAAATTAACATGAGATTAAAATCTCTGGGACTCTAGAAAAGTAGAAATTGAGGAGACCCTCACTTTATTTTGTCATTTAGTTGTTCTTCAGTTGTTTCTGAGTCTTTGTGACCCAGCTGGGGGTTGTCTTGGCAAAGATACAGGAATGGTTTCCCATTTCCTTCTTCAGCTTATTTTATAGATGAGAAAACTAAGGCAAATAGAGTTGTGACTTGCCCAGGGTCACATAATGAGTAAATGTCTGAAGCTGGATTTGAACTCAGGAAGAGGAGTCTACCTGACTCCAGACCCAGCACTCTATCCACTGTGCCACCTAGCTGCCCTTTACTTTATACTTGTGTTAATGTACATAAGACATTATAACATTTGGTTCTCAAAAATGATAATATCATACCTAGACATAATTGATATTACACAGGAATACATTACAAGACATCACAAGACAAAGATTGTATTACAAAAATATAATTAAAATGCTAACTAAAATAATGTCAATTGTACCATAAAGTATAAAATATACATCTCAATATAGATTCAGTACATTATCTTATGTGGAGGGCTTTAAAACACAATAATTATATCATATAATAAGCTAAGGATTACATAGCACTTTTTGAGGTTTGCAAAATGCTTCACATGTATTATCTCACTGAAGTCTTACTAAGCCCATGAGTTCAGCACAACAAGAGTTATTACATGTATCTCCATGTTACAGATGAGGAAAGTAAGGCTCCGGGTAAATAGGGGGCGGTGTGTCCATCTACACTTTTTGATTGGCGTTCCCCAGCATCCTCCTCAGTCCATATCTCAGCTGAAGAAGAAAGTCTCAGCAATTCCTGTGATCTCTATCCTGGACCACTGGCCTCTGTCGGTTCCCTGACCTAGCTTCCAGATGTCTTTATTTGAGTAAGACATCCAATGGCCACTGGATTTCTCTAAGAGTTGGGCTCACTTAACACCTTCCCCAGAAGGTCAGCACAGCAGAAGGATATACTCAGACACACTCAGATAGGCAGGCCACGTGGGACCCAAATCGTTACACTTGTACAGCTTCTTTGCAGGAAAAGTTCTAGCTACCCCCTCCATTTTGTCTCTTCGCTCTGCTTTGCTCTGTCAGCATAACTGTTGGGAGCTGCTTTCATATCTAGTAGCAAATATTGCATCCCCATCTCGTACTCAAATACCCTGACTATGGGCCATTTTGTAGGCAGGGTAGATAGCAGTCTGTCTCTCCAGACACTCAGATGGATAACTCTCTGTTTCAAATACTCACCAAGTACCTAGAGAACACATCACTGATACCTGCCCATAGTGACCCTCTGGCCATGCCACCTGAGGCTGTCTTTACTGCCTGGAGACAGTGTGCTTCAGGTTCAGGCATACTCTACTTATTTAAAAAGGGAGATTAGTGGATGTTAAAGACATATTAATACCTAACAAGCTTTTTTTTTTTTCTTATGGCAGGAAGAACTAAAAGACTATGGAGAGAAAGTGGACAGTTGTCAGAAACATTGTTTCAGGAAGAGTTGATAAGTGGAGTTGGTGTAGATTCCTATTCAGAGGATTCTATGGACCAGTTTTGCCAAGTCCAGGGTGTTCTGCAAAGCAAGAAAGTATTTACATTCTCCACTGCAGACTTCTCCCACCCTGGTGAGCCTCAGCATGGGGGCTGCTCACTGGCTCAGCCAGTGAGGTCTAGGACAAAGGAAAAGGGGAAGGAGCAAAATACAGAAGGAAGAATAGGGGCTAGGAGGTGGATTTTAATGTTTGCATGTTTTATTCTTTTGGAGGCCATCAGGTTAAGTGATTTGCCTAGGGTCCCGCAGTATTAACTGTCTGTAGGCAGATTTGAACTCAGGTCCTCTGGACTCCAGTGCCAGAGCTCTATCCACTGCACTAGCTGCCCCTGCATGTTTTATTCTTAAGGTCTTACTTCTATAAGGATTTTCAGTAGTATAAGTTCTATGTCCTAGAAAAAAAATAATTTCCCATGTACTTAAGTGCTTAGAAACTCTACCCTGGAACCTAGGTCACAGAGATTTTTCATCTTTCTTGTCATGGCCCCTTTTAGTAATCTGGTGAAGTTTAGGGAGCTTTTAAATGCATAAATTAAAATACACTAAGAAAACTAATTATGCTAAAATAATTATGAAAAAAAATTTAACTTTACTGACTTCAGGGTAAGGACTCTAGCAAGAAAAGGGAGAGCATCTTCCGTCTGACTACTGGTATTTATTTATTTGACATAGGATCATAGGCTTACATCTCTAGAATGGAAACTACCTTCAAGGTCCTCTAGTCTAACCTCTTTATTTTACAGTGAGGAAACCAAGGCCTGGAGATATTAAATAATTTTCCTGAAGTCACCCAGGTAATTAATAGAGATGGAAGTTGAACCAAGATTCTCTGACTGTATCATTTAGTGAGCTTTACACTCACAAGCTTTTTGTGTACTAATTGGCTGTTACAGTGGTTCTCTTAAAGCTCTCACTCTAAGAAGTGACAGAGCTCACAGCTTTACTGCAGTTTACTGTGTCAAGGGGAAGACAGTAGAGCAGACCATGACCACAGTAACATGACAGAGTGAATCTGTCAAATAGTCGCTCATTGACACTCCCTATTTCCTTCCAGATCTGGTCCTAAACTCCCTGACTTGGACCTCTGTTCATACTCAGGCTTCTTGATCCATTTCAACCACCTCAGGTTTTGAACCTAAGAAACCCACCCTCCCAACCCAGACTGGCGTATATTTTGTGCTTGCTTGGATCCTAATTTGTAGCCCACCCCTCTTTTTCCAGAAGATTACCCCTTCTTCCCAGGCCTGGTGATTGCCTAAATGATTGCATATTACCCCACATGACCCCACAGTGGTGGAGGATATGACAAGAAAGGCAAAATGGGCCAAGAGAAGGTTTCACAACTCAATTTTTCTTTTCCCTTACTTATATGATCATGTCCTGTAGACAGAGACACCATTCATAGCAGAGTCCAGGGTCATTAGGCAATCCAGAAAAATAAAAAGCCCCAGACAAACAAATATTTATCAAATGCTGGATCCTCTCCTGTTCTTTCTATTTGTTTAAAGGCAAGCTCCATGGAGCAGCAAATAAAGCAGATTCTGCTAGTTCTATATCAAGCAAAACAAATGAAATTCAAACTACAGAAATGACCTTACTTCTACATGAAAAACTGAACACTCTTTCAAATCACATTCCCAACCTACACCTTGATATTGCCCTGCTAGCAATAGATGTCCATGCCATATTTCTCATGGCTCTAACATGAGCCATCAAACATTCATCATCCTCTTTCCTCGTGGACCAGAGATCAGAATGTAGCAGAGCTGATTTAAGGAATCTTCAAAGAGACCTTGGTTATTTTTCTGTCTCTCCCAGAGAGGTTTAAAAAGAGAAACAGATACTTCCTGCCTGAAAGGGACATTTTCTCACTTCTCTTTGGACAAGAAACTTTTTGATGGTCACATAAGAACTCTTGCTCAGGATTCGATTGGCCTCTAAAGTCTCATTGTTCAATCATTTCGGTTGTGTCCCACCCTTGGTGAGACCCTTCTCCCCTTTTTGGAGGCAATTGGGGTTAAGGGATTTGTCTAGCTCAGTTTTGAACTCAGGTCCTCCTAACTCTAGGACCAATGCTCTATCCCACTGCAATACCTAGCTACCCCATGTGACCCATTACAGTTTTCTTGACAAAGACAGTGGAGTGGTTTGCCATTTTCTTCTCCAGCTCATTTTACAAATGAGGAAACTGAGACAAACAGAATTAAATGGTCACACAGCTAGTGTCTTCCTGACTCCAGGATCAGCGCTCTATCCACTGTACCATCTAGCTGCCCTCTTTAAGGTCTCCACTGGCTCTAAATCTGTGATCATAGATAGGAAAAAGTCAGAGAGATTATGTATCCAAAAAAAGAAACTTTTTCCCTTAAGATTTGATCAAAAGGCAGATGACTGAGGGGGAAACCAGGCTTCATAATACATATTATAAGCAATCATTATCAAGAATTTATTTAATGCCCTCCAGGTGTCAAAAACAAAAAAGAAACAAACCATGCTCTTAAGGAGTTTGTTAGGAAGAAATGATCTGAGGCAAATCATTTACCCCTGTTTGCCTCAGTTTCCTCCTCTGTAAAATGAGCTGGAAAAAGAAATGGCAAACCACTCCAGCATCTTTGTCAAGGAAAACCTAAATGGAGTCACAAAGGGTCAGACAGTACTGACGAACAACTAACAAAGGAAGAAATGACATTTATTCATATCAATGGAGACAAAGTATACGCAAAATAAGTGTAAGACAATTTCTGGATAGGAGCCCAGGATTAGCACCTAGTGGGTTCGGAGAAGGTCTCAAGTAGGAAGTTGAGCTTTGAAGAAAACTAGGGTCTCTAACAAGTCTACGTGATTCATTCCATTGTTAGATCTAATTGTTAGGAAGTTCTTTCTCTTATGGAGCTACAATTTGGCTCCTTGGAACTTTCTTTCGCCCATTTATTTGTTCTAGCACTGCCTTTTAAAGCAAGACAGAGTAAGCTTACTCCCTCTTCCCTACAGCTCATCAATCACAGAAAACCTGAAATCTGGGAAATACCTTGCAGATAATTGGGTCAAACCTCATTTTGTAGGCAAGGAAGCTGGAAACCAAAATGATCGAGTAGCCCAAAGAAAAACCCCAGAGCAAGCAGACAACTCTTCAAATATGTGAATACAGAATATTCAACAAATATGAATACATAACGGTCCCCAGCAGTAAGTCTTCTGCACCTTAATTGGCCCCAGGTTGTTCAGCCATTCTCAGACTGTGGCTTCCATACTTGCCCTTTGGAAGCCCTCCCCTGTATCAATGCTCTTTTTAGAATTTAGCGCTCAGAACATGAGGCTGTAGTGGGTTCTGACTTGTGCAGAACATCAAGAAACTACCGTCTCTTTTCATCAGAACCTTGTACTTCCTTTAATGTAACTCATGATTGCATTAGTTTATTTTTAAAGCATTCATGTTTAGTTAAGATTATGGCCGGCCAAAATCCTTGGATCTTTTTAATATGTAGTTTTATTTTTAAATGTGCTTATTTGAATATTTGTTTGACAGTTATTAAGTGTATAATATTTTTCTTGGAAAAAAACTAAAAGCTTCAATTCTTTTTCTTTTTTCCACGCATGGCTGCTTATCAGTTCTTCTCCAGTCATGCTCTACAAATAAAGTTTTTGGACCTAAACGCACAATTTCACATTTACTCCTGTTAAATTTAACCTGTATTCTTTACAGTCCTTGTTTTGGTGCCTCATCATGACATGGAGGTGACCTTGTGTTCTTGAAGGCTTTATCAGAGGATGACAAGTTCTGACAGCTCTTCCCAATAATAGCAGGTCAGAGGATCTAGCCAGCACAAGTCATGGAGGCCTATGGGATCTGTTTCTAGAGGGCTGTCATTGTTTCAGGGCTTTGAATTGCTTGTCCCAACTTGTATCCACCTTTATCTACCTTGTATAGTCCTTCTCATTTCCTAGTGCTACGAACTGATTTATTTATGCTAACTCATGGTATTTACTATATTAAGAACATAGAGTCACATTCACCTCAGCCATGAACCTGGACATTTTCTCACTGAAATGTTCCAATAAACCCTGTACACCATCTTGCTCACACATTATTGTTTGCAGGCTGTCATTCCCATCAGACCATGAGCTTCTTGTACACTTATAAATGTCACTAAACCGACTCCCCTTGAGAAGCATACATAGTACGAGGAGTGGACAACATGAGCAAATGAATGATGAATGAGTAAATGAAGAAAAAACACTTATTAAGTGTGGGCAGCTAACATTAAGTGTTGAGTTCCATTAGACTGTGAAGTCCTTGAAAGCAGGGAGAATTTGGTTCTTCCTGTTTCTTTGTATCCTCGGTGCTTAGCACCATGCTGTAGGCACTTAATGAATTTTTTTTTAAATTATGTCACTAAGTATCCCAGAATTTGACAAACCTGAGCCCTGGGATGCACTGTAGAAGCAGCACAGGTATCTTCTATTTGAATAGCCTGATATCATCCATTAACAGTGAGGGTGACAGGGCACGTTCCTTCAATCAGCTCTTGTGCCTAAAAAATATATTAGCCAGACACATACCTTTCTCTAGGGTACTTAGGGGAGAGGAAAGCAGAACTACTCTTGCTAGAAATGTTAGGAGTATTTAAGTGGGGTTGGTGGGCAGAGAAAGATGGGAAACTTTCCTGGAGCTTTTCAAATTACAGTTCAGTCTATAGGCTAAACATATAAGATGCAAAATGAATTCATTGGAGATGAAAAGAGGGAAGAATCTGCACAATCGAAGTGGTGGAAATATAACTTGGTGCTGTGAGGGGAGGATGGGACTGTGTGACTTGGGATGCAGAGGCCTCTGGGGGGAAACATTGCTTGACTCTCTGGAAACCCTGAGTTCTTTCCTTTTGACTGGGGTGGATGAGAGTAGGGCATCCAAAGTAGTACCAGAAGTCTTAACAACTTGGGGGACCACCAGAGATGAAAGGAAGTTGTTCTGACTATGTTTTTTTGTTTGTTTTATGGTGAGGAGATGGGGGGTGGGCGGTGTTAAGTGGCTTATCCAGAGTCACACAGCTAGTAAGTGTCAAGTGTTTGAGGTCTCACTTGAACTCAGGTCCTCCTGACTCCAGGGAAGGTCCTCTATCTACACTGCCCCATTGACTTATGAGATCAGGTGAAAGTTCTTTCCATTTTTATCAGGACTAACACCTGTCCTGTAATCAAATCATCATTTTATTAACCTGAGCACTTGCATGGGAGATAAGAACACCTTTCCTTTTTTTTTTTTTTTTTTCTTTGGTGGAGACCCAGACATAAGCTATATTTTGATACTGTCAGGGGAAATCCTGGGTGTGGAGGCACAAACCAGAGAGCAAACCCGAGAAAAGTCCTCAAGCATATACCTGGTTTGGGTGAGCCGGCGGTTTCAGGTTCTGGGCCATAGACTATATGAATAAACACCCTTTCTTCTGTTTCATGCTTTCCCCCAGAAGAATTGGCCTTGGGCTTGGATTCTATCGTACCAGAGTCAAATGGTTTTAAATTGGTACAATCTTTGCACACTAAGTCAAGGGGCACCTGATCTGTGTGGTTGTACTCTGGGCTCCAGGAAAACTTAAAAAGTCAAGATGTCCTGATCTGGAGATTTTTGTCTTTGAATTTCATCCAAGGGTACACTCTGTACTGTCTGGAAATATTACAAACCCACACTTGAGGTGACTTCCAGAGTATGCGCTCAGCTGCCACTTCTCGATTTGTTACTGCCGACAAATGGAGGCTTCCCAGTTACAGTTAACCCACTATGGCCAGCAAACTGGAGGGGTCCCATATTATTTCTAAACACATCCCCAAACCCCACGTCAGAAGCCTCACAAGACAATACATCCTAAAAATGCCTTAAATTAAAAAGGGAACATCAACAGAGCCAGACAATGGCTGGCAGGGCTCCTCCTCTCTGCTGCCAGGTTTGGACATGCGTTTGCCATGGCCATGAATGCCTCATTTAATGCATTTTTCTGCTGCGCTGTGTGAGGTGCCTTCATAGCCATTACCAGATGCCAAATACTCCACCTCTGAGTCCTAACCAGCTTCTGGGGCAACCTCATCCAATGGTTTCATTATTAAGCATTTCATGTGCATTTTTTTTACCCTCAGGCCACCATTGGAAAGTCTAGAGAGAAGATCTCAATGCTGATAACCTTCCTGCTTCAGAGGGTGGTATGGAGCAGTGAGAGGGAGTCCATCTGAGCCAGAGTCAATTTGATGTGTTGGAAAGGGCCTGGATTTGGAGCCAGAGGACATGTGTTGGAATCACTGACTGCTACTTATGACCTGTGTGACCTTGGGCACCTCACCGATTCTCTTTTCTAACCACATCTGTAAAATGAGATTGGAACAATCATCTCCAAGAACACTTCACGACCTAATTTCTACCATCTCTGATACCTGGGGGCATCAAAGTCAAGAACAAATCCAAATGTTCAGAGCCTTCAACTCCTGGGGCAATGCCTCAATCAAATGTGTTCTTGTTGAGTCATTTCAGGCATGTCTGACTCTCCATGACCCCATTTGGGGTTTTCTTGGCAAAGATATCAGAGTAGTTTGCCGTTTCCTTCTCCAGCTCATTGATGAGGAAACTGAGGCAAACAGGGTTAAGTGACCTGCCCAGGGTCACACAGTGAGTGTCTGAGGCTGCCCTATTTTAATCAGATTTTAGCATCCATAAAAAAGACCTCAAGCACTACATTCAAATATATCAATAATAATCACAGGTAGCATTTACATAGCCCTTTAAAGTTTGTGGAGTGCTTTACAGAGGTGATCTCACTGGATCCTCACAACTTCCCCATGAGATTGGTGCTATTATTATCTCTATTTTAGAGATGAGGAGACTGGGCCACACCAAGGTTAAAGCAACTTGCCCACAGCTGGTAATTCTGAGACAGGATTTTAACTCAAGTCTTCAAGTTGAATACTTTATCCACCTCAGCGCTTCAGATCATTGGATTTGACATCTTGGAGAGGTCACTCAGTTGTGCCTACATCAATCATGGAGGATAGTATGCCAGTCCTTTCAGTCCTCCACTGTCTCTTAAAGTCTGTCCAAGCTCATGCTCATTAAAGATCATTTCAGTCAGGGGTTGTGGACTTCTTTTTTAATTGCTAACTATATTTCAATATGATTAGTTTCCTTTGTAGTCTCATAGGCTTTGTTTTATATATTTAAAAATAACTCTAAGAAAGGGTCCATGGGTTTCAACAGACAAAGGAACCCATTACATTAAAAAGGCCAAGGACCTCTATTCTAGAGGCTAATTGTAGGCAGTATAAGCAGCTGCCTAGAATACATAGTATGGCCTAAAAGGTAGATGCCAGCCCTTCCTGAACAAAACTGAATTCCCATAATTAATTTAACGCTTGGGTCTGAGTGTGGCAGGGGCTTAGGGGTGAAGTGGGTACAGTTAAGGGGTTTAGAGTTTCTTTAAAAAGTACCTTGTGTCACCATTATTAACATATTAGTTGAGATTGGTTTTTATCTGATCAGCTTAGGTGGTACAGTAGAGAAAGTGCCTGGCCTAGAGTCAGAACTCATCTTCTTGAGTTCAAATCCTGCCTCAGACACTTACTAGCTATGTAACCTTGGGCAAGTCTCTTAACCCTATTTGCCTCAGTTTCATCATCTGTAAAATGAGCTGGAGGAGGAAATGGCAAATCACTCTAATATCTTTGCTTAGAAAACCCCAAAAGGGTCCCAAAGTTGGACCCCTTGAAAATCTCCTGAACAACAGTAATCACATCTGAGGTCTAGGGGTAAGGGACTCAGGACCCATAAAGATTTCAGGTCACATGTCCATTCACTGGGTCTTGCAGGATCTAAATGCATCCTTCTAAATTCTTCCACTGTGCCCTGAAGAACTGACCTGGGAGTCAGCTCTAGGGGTTCTACAGCTCCCAGTGTTCTATCTCTCACCAGTGATGTACCACACTGGTTTCCTGCATCAGTGAGGTCTGAGATGCATTCAAGTCCTACGGAATGAGTCTTCCTATGACTCTGATGTTACTAAAGCTTCTAAAGGCTTCCCAGAGCAATTCTGAGAAGACCAGCTCATTCTCTGGATAGAAATGTTTGGGGCCAAACTGAGAAATAGTTACTAGGTATACAGGTGCTATTATAAAAGTAAAATTAGCACAAAAAAAAGATGGGGGGCAGGGAAGGGATGAGAAGTTTTCTGGGGAGTAAAACATCAGATAACTCTGCTCTAGCTTAGAAGAGAAATCATCCTATTAGCTTCCTTACTTCCATTCCAATAAGGCTGCTGAAAACTTGTCATTCAATCACATCTGACTGTCTATGACCCTATTTGGAGTTTTCTCAGCAAAGATATTGTAGTATTTTGCTATATCCTTCTCCTGCTCATTTTATAGAGGAGACAGCTGAGGCAAACAGGGTTAAGTGACTTGCCCAGGGTCACACAGCTAGTAAGAATCCAAGGCCAGATTTGAATTCAGGAAAATGTCTTCCTGACTGCAGGCTGAACGCTCTATCCACTGTGCTACCTGCTGAGAATTTTATTAAGTCTCCTGTCTCCTTTCCATCCTCCCATTCCCACCTCCCTTCCACTCTCTATATTCTCTCCTCTCTCCTCACTGCAGGGCAGGAGATGACATTTATCTGTCTGTCTGTCTGTCTATTTATTTGACTATTTATATTTGTTTGTTTATTTTTATGCACACATCTACAGTCCATTCCTGAAGCTTTGGGTTCAATCTTAAGAACTTCTCAGTAATCACTCTTCGGCTCGTGGTCCCCACTCACCTAGGTTTCCTCTCTGGAAACACTTGAATTTGTCTCCTTTCCAGAGGATATTCATTTCTCCTGTATGCATCATGTGAACAGAGCCTGGAATAAAGAACATGTTTATTCAAGTGCATATAAAGAAAATGGAATGCGAGGAGGCCTCCTATCCCAGTTCTTTTAGGAAAGCAATATCTGTATCCTACCTTAAGGTCATATTATCAGGAGGGAAATTGGAACCCTAGTTCTCTGACTCCTCAGCCTCCCATGCTATGAGACTATTCCCAAGCCATCTAGCCTGGTATCTGTATTAATATATTGTATTAGGATCAATGAAAGCTGATGCCCCTGCCTATGTGAGGCAGCTAAGCAAGTCCTTAAATTTTTGATCATATTTCTCATCCAAGCAATCATCAAGAAGTGCCAGAGTATCAGGGCCAGATCACCCCCTTACACCTGTATTCTTATGTTTCTCCACCACATACCCAGGGGCGAGATTATTGAGACTCTGCAATGAGGCCATGATTCCTCATGAAGTCTCAGATAAGAGTTACCAAACCTCAGAAACATCAACAGCTCTTGAACACACTTCAAATGTGGCCACACATGTCTGTCTTCTCTCAGAGGCAGTGATCACTACCTGTGGAAATTCTATCGGAGGCTCAAGAAGAACTGGAATGTGCCAGTTGACAACTTTAGACCAACATTTTCTCTCTGATCCCACACCTTCAATTGCCTTTCCTTATACTTTACCAATGTTTTCCCAAATAGAATGAAACGCATCATCCAGATAAATTGTCATCTCAAAATAGTTCATGTCTCCAACTAGTTTGTTCATAAGCCACCAAAAAATAATATGGGGCCCCAAAAATCCTTCTGAACATATGCTCAAATAAATAATATTCTGTGGGGTTGATGAAGGCTTTTACCATATCTAACTGAGAGCCAGATCCACCATGCTCCACTGGGCCATTTTCATGCCATGATGCTGAACATGTACCTTTCTCTTTGTTCCCTTCCCAGGCCTTGCAATTCCTCATCTGGAGATGAATACTACCATTCCTAGAAAAGTCAATTGTCTAATAATTTCAATCACCAACACTGTGACTTACCTGTCTGTGCAACATACTCTTCCCAGGGCATCACTACATCAATATGTGTTGTTTTCCCTTATTTGAATGCAAGCTCCTTGAGGACAAGGACCATCTTGTTTACTTCTACCTCCAGTACTATAGTGCAATGTCTGGCACATTAGCTGTTGTTCAGTTGTGTCCAATTCTTCATGACTTCATTTGTGGTTTTCTTGGCAGAGATACTGGAGTGGTTTGCCATTTCCTTCTCAATTCATTTTACAATTGAGGAAACTAAGGCAAACAGGATTAAGTGATGTACCCAAGGTCATACAACTAGTAAGTGTCTGCTCCAGACTTGAACTCTGGAAGAGGAATGTTCCTGACTCTAAATCTAGCACTCTATCCATTGTGCCACCTAGCTGCTTTGTCTGGTACATAGTATGTATTAATTAATACTTTTTCATTCATTCATTTATCCTGTTTGTAAGGCTAAAAAAAATACACCGGCCCTTGCACTGAGTTTCTTCCTCAAATGAACTGGAATGTTCAGTGTTCCCTCGTAATTTTCTTCCAGAATTGTCTACTGTCCTCCCATGAGTATCTACACTGGAGATGTGGATTATCAGGACATTGCAGTGGTGAATCCCATCATATTGTACACTCCTGGACTTTCAGTGGTTTGGAATTGATCCCGGGCAATGCTGAAACTCAAGAAAGACTGACAGAGTATTTCTTAGAATAGAAGGCCCAATGATACATCCCACCCCTTGAAACCAACAAATCTCCTGGGAAATTCTAAATTCACTATGATATGGCACAAGGATAAGATGTCATTCTCAGTTCATGGATGCCCAGACCCTTTACAATCCATAGCAATGTTTGGGTATTCTTCACAAACATGGCTAGAATATAATTGTCATCTGTGATTCGCTGTAGGATTCTATATGTTCGCTACCCCTATTTCCTGCTGCCTGAATTCTTACGCTCAGGGAGAAAGAATCTAGGAAAGGGTGGTGGGCAGGGGGCAGATTTCTTAGGGACCTGGAATGGGCCCCCTTCTTCCATTCCTGACTCCATTCTCGTTTTCTAAAACCAGTTCAATAGATTCTGCTTCTGGAAAACCAATACTTGGTTCCCACTTCAAGTGTGCCCTGCCTCAGGTGATGGGCCTGCCTCAGCTACAAAGGTAGCAATTGTGTGGTGCTTCTTAGGTTACATGCTGTGTTCTGAGCTAGAGGACTCAACATGTAAAGCATAAATTCTTGTGTCTCTGGGAATCTAAACAATAGTCTGGCAGGTAACATCATTGATATGAGCTTCTTAATGAGTTTGACCTTGTTTGCACTGGGCTCCAAACTGGTCTTTGGTGGCTTATAACTAAGGAGATTGCCTGGGTTTACATGGGGACAATTTTTGTGGCCTCTAAGTCTTGTCTTTGTTCTACCTTCAACAATTAAAACTGTCCTGAGGTGGGAGTGGGGACTGGTCCTGTTATGAGTAGATACACATACAACATATGGGGGGGGGGGGTGACCTGCCCAGGGTCACAGTCAAGAAGCATCAGGGACAGTTGTCCTGACACTGGGGCCATTGCTCTATCCGCAATACCATAGGTTCTCAAACTTTTTGGTCTCAGGATCCTTTTATGCTCTTAAAAATTATGGAAGACCCCAAAGAGCTGTTTTTTTAATGTGGGTTGTATCTATTGATATTTACCATGTTAGAAATTAAAACTGAAAAATTTTTTAAACATTTATTTTGAAATGACAAGAGTAAACACATTCATTACACATTAAATAACACATTTTTACTAAAATAACTATATCTTTTCAAAACAAACATCATTTAATGAGGAGGGCCATTGTGTTACATATACTTACACATCTCTTTAATGTCCACCTTAATACAACACAACTGGAGTCTCATACCTGCTTCTGCATTCAGTCTGTTGCAATATGCTGTTTTGGTTGAAGAATATGAAGAAAATATGGCCTCACACAGATATGTACTTGGAAAAAGGATGAGTATTTTAATAGGCAAATAATGTCAGTGTTATTCTGAAAAAGGTTTTGACCTCAGGGACCCCCAGGAGTCCATGGACCTCACTTTGAAAACAACTGTACTATACCAGGTTATCTCTCATATGTATGTATGCACAAATATATGTGTGTATCTATAGGTATATGTACATATATGTATGTGTGTATGCATGTATGTACCTATTTATATGTACGTATGTGTATACAAATGTACACGGACACATACACATATACACCTCACATTCATTTATAAAGAATACCCACACTGACCTTTGGAGGTAGTATATCAAGGTCTTGAGATCTGGTGATTTGCTTTTGATAATTTCATAACACCTTTTGAAATAATTGAGTACCCTGGGGTGTTCAGAGAATACATCTGGGAATCTCTGCCCTGCAGCAATAAAGTGCTTATCATACTCGAATGGTATGATAGACAAAATGGAATGCCTGGAGACCCTAGTGAAGAAACTCTGCTCTTCCATCCAGCCAAGGGCATATTTCCTTGACTTTTTCCTGACCTCCCCTCCCTCTACCTCCCCATGAAACCTGTGAGAACCTGCCCGAGCTGAGCTCTGCCAGGCCACTGCCCCTCTAAGACATTTCACCCGGATTAATCAGTAACCAGCAGCCACTACTGCCAGCCAGGAGTCGCCTGCTCTAACATGTGGCCCTTCCCATGCCAGGCTGCAGATGTGACTGTCGGGAAGACCCAAGTACCAGCTTTCACCTTTCCTCGCCAATGACAGTTGCCCCTGTTTGAAGGTTACCTGAAGCAGTTGCTCTGGAAGAAAAGTGCAAGGGTTCCTACACTTGTGACTGAGGGTTTTCTACCAACCATAGAGATGTAGCTCCTTTTCTGTGGCAGCACAAAGTGGGAAAGGGGGTAGTGAGCATTTCCCTTCTGATCTGTGGCATGACTGAGGGAAGCCAGTTAGGTGTTGCAATACCCTCCCCTGTTCAGATCTACACCTTCAAGTGATGCTTCTTCCTCTCCACAAACTTGCTAACATTTCAGCAGATAGGATGAGGATGGAATGCTAAGGAAGACTTCCACTGATGGTGCTTAAGGAAACACAGGACAATGGAAAGAGGCCAAACAAATTCCATCCCTGCTTCTTGCTACCAGGGTGAATCTGAGCAAGTCCTTTAACACTCCTAGGTCTTTTTATCATTTGTAAAATGCCCAGGGTCTTAGACTAGATAACCTCTAATAGATTCCTTCCAGCTCTAAATCTATGATCCTGTGACTCTTTGCATACTCTGAGCTCTGGACTTACTCATTAAATGCCCTTCTGCACCTAAAAAGAGGAGGAAATGACTTATCCTTGTTGCTGTGGAGTCATTTTAGACTCATATGTGACCTCATACGGGGTTTTCTGGCAAAGATATTAGAATGGTTTGCCATTTCCTTCTCCAGTTCATTTTATAGATGAGGAAACTGAGGCAAAGTGTTAAGTGACTTGCCCAGGGTCACACAGCTAGCGCATGTCTGAGGCCAGTCTTCAGGGCTAGTGCTCTATCCACTGCACCACCTGGCTGCCAAGGAACTTTGAGGAGGTAAAACCATATTTGTAGAACCCTTAACAGAAAGACCAAATGAACTGAGAGCTCCTGGCCAAACCTGAGAACAAACAGGAGAAAATGTGGGTCTTCCAGAAATGTCGGCAGGGTGCAGGAGTTAAGCAGGAGGGTTTACATGAGGCTACGCTGCCACATGCCCATGACACTGTCTTTTGCAAAATGTACACTGTGATATCAGGAGAAGGAAACACTCTCTGGACGAATGGAATGTTGTTAAGGCTCAGTCTTTCAGAAGGAGATTGTCCAGGCTTGCAACTACCTTTGAAATAGCCTTCCAAGCAAGAGCTTGCAACTGTCACTTCTGATGATGAACTACCCCCTCCTTCCCCCAAATGCCAGTACTGTATATGAAAGGCCCTTCTCAAGTATGCCCTGCTCTTACCATCCCACAATTCCACCGCCGAGTCATCACAAACCTCTACTTGGAGGAAAAGCAGTAACCAGAGGCTAGACTGGGAGAGGACTCCAAAGCACTAAAAAGCAGAGGGAAAACTGATGGGAAAGGAGCTGCATGAGCCTCCTAGAAGGCAGGTCTCTCGATACCATAGCACAGCAGCTAGTTGATTCAGCCCCCAAATCTGTCATAGATGTACTTTTTTTAAAAAAATATGGGACACAAGCAAAGAGTTCCATATTTTATGACAACACAGAAAACACACACACACGCACACGCACGCACACGCACACACTCACATACACACATTCCCAAAATGAAAATAAAAATATCTAAATGTCCCAAGTCTGGGGAAAAAGAGGGATGGCATGTAGAGGTTGCTGATCCTGAAGACAGAAGACGCATAAAAGAGTGCAGAAATGCAGATGAAGACAATCAGGTGTCACAAAATTAAGAGCTTCTTTGCTCTAAGCGTCCTTGAACAAAGACTGAGTTATTGAGAAAGACTGTGAAATGCTTAGATGAAATTACAGATTAGGACGTGATGCAGAGACATGAACTGGGTGAACTCTAGAGATCCTTCAAAACCAGTTGGAATAACTATGGACCATGTCACTAGTCTTTAAGTATTTTTAAGCATTCAAGTCTTTAAGCATTTTCTTAAGGAGAAAGGGGGATGGGTGATAAGTAAGTGCAGTCACCTGGGAATAAGGAGGCTGTGAGTTGAAATCTGCACTCAGATATTTGCTAACTGAGCAAGTCACTTAATCCTGATTGCCTCCCAAAAAAGGGAAGGATGGGGAGAATGAGGAAAGACAATCCCTCTCCCCCTTCAGCCATGCTGCAGCAATAAACTCCTATGGAAAGATTGCTGGTTCTGGAGTCATAAAACCTAGGTTCAAACTCCACCTCCATCACATTCTACCTCAGTGACTTTGAGCAAGTTAGTCAACTGACATAGTCATTTGTAAATAGAGAGTTCGATGGTCTCTGAAATTACTTCCAGCTCTAGATCAGCAATTCCTAAAGTATTTCTAATCACAAAGCCTAAAATTCCATCATTAAAGACGAATTCCTTTGGGTATATAGATCTTGAGTATATCAAAAATCACTGAGAAATAAATTATATTACTTCTATATAATTGTATATTTTATATAGTACTTGGGCTATCCCTGAAAAGCTACCCATGGTGAGAAATTCTATGGGGTAACATCAACTCAAAATCATAGCAAAGATGACCCACTGGCAAGTTAACTTTTACCAGCCAGGCTACATTAGTTCAAAATAAAAGTCATTTAACCACACATGAAACAGTGATGTTAAAGATACTCCCATGCTCATGTGGGAGACACTCACAGATTATCACACTCCTGGTAGGAAAAGGCATCCACACAACACCGCTGATCCCATAGCATGCAAGGAAAGGCCACAAACAGGTAAATGATGTGGCCAGAAAACACTTTCTGGTGATGAGATTGCACTACTCTCTGATGGATTTCACATCTTTACTTCCTACTGAACACAGTATCTGTGCTAGCAGGCTCATCTTGAGTGCCATGTCCCCACTGCACTTTAGATTTTCTGGGTTACTTACCTGCTTGGTGTCCTCTAAGTTGTGATACCTTGCCTCTGCTAAGGAAAGGCTAACAGGGCTTTAGCCTACTGCCAAAGCTATGAGCCACTACATCTAAATAAAGGCAATCAGAAAACCTGAAAAACTAGAAAATCAGAAAACTAGAAAAACCTAGAAAATCAGAAAAACTAGAGTGCTCCTCAGGCTATGATTCTATTGCTTTTACTATGTCTGATACTGATTTAAATTGTATTGTATGCCAGATATCAGACTTTGAGTTAAATAGTTCCTTGTAACTCTCATTGAACACTTTTTTTTTTTTTTTTTTTTTTTTTTTTTTTGCTGTTTGTCTTCCAGTAACCTAAAACAAGTCTGGGCTTTTGCTTTCTCTTGGCCCCAACAAGAAACCTTGGGGTATCAGTCTACATGTTCATTATAGTGTTAAAACACTAGAAATAATAAACTCAGAGCAAAACCCTAAGGACACAAAATAAATGGCTGAGGATAAATGATGTTGGGGTAGGAGTGGGAGACCTGGAAGGGGAAAATTGGGGATATCAGAAAATGTGAAGCACAAGAAAAAGAGAAAGTCGGAGCGTCTCAAGGACAACTTCTCTAGTTCACATTCTGAACAAGATTAGAACTGCTGTATGGTATGTCAGCACATGGGCATTGCCCAGGTCTGCCAGAAATCTGGTGAGGCTTCCAACCAATCCCTTCCCAGCCATAGGGAAGCCTAAGGGAAGATGCCATTAAAATCCAGGGAATACTTTCTTTAGTTTGGATCAAGTTATATTCTCTTCTTGATTAAAAGGAAGAATTAAGGATCAGATTTCAATAATATAGCTATACATCTTTCTTCATCCTCAATGACATAGTAGAGAATCATGAGGACCTGAGTTCAAATTCTGCCTCACACAGGCAGTACCTGTATAAATTTGGGCAGCTCATTGAACTTCTCTCCTGAGTTCTCATCTTTAAAATGAGATGGTCTCTGATCCTCTTTCAGCTCCAAATCTAACATCTGTGATTCCCTTTAAGTACATGGTTATGATCATCATGCAAGAGAATGAGAAGTGGGGGATTTTAGCTAAAGAGAATCCTAGCAAAGTCAGAGGTTGGGACCCTCTTATGCTAGAGGGGTCTTCAAAAATGCTTGAAACCCTACAACATTGAATGAAACAAACTGAAATCTTCCTCATCTGAGTCACTAAACTACCACTTAACTGATACTTTGATTCTTGAACCCTAGACTGGGTCACATCCCTATCTTTGACCTATGACTCGGATGCTACGACTTCCTCTGACCTATTCATCTCTGTGATCTGTAGCCCCGGTTACTGACCTTGGCTTTCACTTCAGAGATGGCCATCGCTTGATTCTCTCCATTCCATAAAGGCATCCCCATCTACCAACATCTGCCTTATTCACGGCGGGATTCTGTTCCAAACTTCAACTCACATCTTGTACCAGAAAATTTCTCCTGAAACCAATAGAGAAAAGTAGTTATAGAAGAATGATGGAACTGTCTTTGTGGTTAACCATGGCCCCACAATTTCCAAAGTATAATGTATCCCCAACTTCCTCTTTCAAGTCATTCGACTCTGCCTGTGAGATCCCAACACTAGACACAGATTAGTACTTTGTGAAGAGATGATCTCCATCCCAAATAAAGTACACACATATACAGACCTCTTTAAAGATCAGAAATATAGTTAACAGACATGTAGATGAAAGTGAAGCTCAGCTACTTTTCAGAAATTTTAGCTTAACACAAAAAAGCAAATCTACCAAAACAGTCGCTATACATGTAGAATTAACTTCTGTCAGTCAGTCAACAAACTTTTATTAAGTAACTAAATACTAAGCACCAAGTACCAAGGATACAAAAAGAGCCAAAAGATAATCCCTGACCTCAAGGAGGTCATAGTCTAATGGGGGAGGCAACAAGCAAACAAATATGCCCAAACAAGCTTTAGACAGAATAGATAAGAAATAATTAGCAGAATTAAGAGATATTAGGAAAGGCTTCTTGTACATTTCAGTGGAGATTTGAAGAAAGTCCAGGAAGTCAGGAGGTAGAGATGAAGAGGGAGAACATTCCAGGCACAAGGGACAAGCAGAGAAAATGCCCTGAGTGAGAAGAAGGAATTTCTCATTCCAGGAACAGCAAAGGGGCCAGTAGTACTATATCACAGCATGTGTGGAGGGGGAATAAGGTACAACATTTGAAAAGTAGCAGGCAGGGAAGTGGAGGCTATGGAGGCCTTTGAGTGCCAAGCTGTAAATTTTTTATTCAGAGGTGATAGGCACCCACTGGACTTTATTTAGGCCTGAGTTTTCGGAAAATCACTTAAGTGGCTGAATGGGAGACAGATTGCAATAAGGAGAGAGTTGAGGCAGGCAGACCCACCAGCAGGTTATTACAATGGGCCAGGCATGAGGTGAGAAGGAACTGTATTAGAGTTGGGCCAGTGCTGGAGGAAAGAAGGGGGCATGTGTGACAGATGTTGCAAAGGGGAAATCAACCAGTCTTGGCAAGAGATTGGATATGACTGGTGAGAGACAGCAAGGAATCCAGGATGACTCCTAGGTTGCAAGCCTGAGAGACAGAGAGGATAATATTGCCTTTGACAGTAATAGGGAAGTTTGGAGTGGGGGAGGTTTAAGGGGAAAGATAATGAGCCTGGTTTTAGACATATTGAGTATAAGATGTCTACTGGACATCCATTTGAAGATATCTGAAAGATTGAAGATGTGACATTGGGGGTCCACGGAGATGTTAGGGTAAGATTGGTAGAGTTGAGAATCATCAACATAGAAATGGGAATTAAATCCTTGGAAGCTCATAAGATCACCAAGGGAAGCAGTATAAAGGGAGAAGGAAAGAGGACCCAGAACATAACCCAGTGAGATGCCCAATGTTAGAGGATGTGATCTGGAGAGGTCAGAGAGGCAGGAGGAAAACGAGGAGAGAGGGGTGTCCTGCAACCTAGAGAGAAAAGAGGACCAAGGAGGAATGCGTGGTGCATAGTGTCAAAGGCTGCAGAGTAGTCAAGAAGAGTAAGAAATGACCAAAGGCCATTGGATATGACAATTGAAAGATCAATGGTAACTTTGGAGAGAGCAGTTTCAGTGGAATGATAAAGCTGGACGCTGAATCATAAGAGGTTAAGAAGAGAATGAGAGTGGCCAACTGTAGTGCTTGTAGTAGATGGTCTTTGGGGGAGTCTAGACACAAAGGGCAGAAGCCATGGGACAATAGTTAGCAGGAAGGATCAAGTGGAGATTTTTTTTCAGGATGGGGGAGGCATGGGCATGTTTGTAGACAATAGGGAAGGTGTCTGTAGACAGAAAGATTGAAGCTAAGTTGTTTGATGCTGCTGTTTGCCCTTCATTCTCAAAGCAGACTATGACATCATGAATATGAAAGTGATGCCATGACATGCAAGTGAATTGGATTTAAGGGGGAGTTTCAGAGATTAAAACTTACATTGAGCAAAACAGCAGCGGGTAAGGGTGCAATAACCTATGTGAGCAGAGGGAAAGGGAAAGAGGAGAGAGAGAGAGAGAGAGAGAGAGAGAGAGAGAGAGAGAGAGAGGGAGGGAGGGAGAGGGGGGAGAGAGAGAGAGAGAGAGAGAGAGAGAGAGAGAGAGAGAGAGAGAGAGAGAGAGAGAGAGAGAGAGAGAGAGAGAAGAAAAGGAAGGAAGGAAGGCAAGAGAAGGAAGGAAAGAAGGAAAGAGAAAGAAAGAAAGAGAAAGAAAGAAAGAAAGAAAGAAAGAAAGAAAGAAAGAAAGAAAGAAAGAAAGAAAGAAAGAAAGAAAGAAAGAAAGAAAAGAAAGAAAGAAAGAAAGAAAGAAAGAAAGAGAGAGAGAGAAAGAAAGAAAGATTTGCCTTGGCAAGTAAGGCTAACTCTCCATATAAAACAGGCATGAAGGAGGCAATGGTAACAGAAGCCATCTCAGTGATATGAGATGAGGAGGGGAGAAAAGGGAGTTCATGGTCTCCAGTTTTTCTGTTTTGTTTTTCTTTCTCATTTGAGAAAGAGAGGGCAGAGGGAGCCGTGAGATATTTGAGGGGAATGAAGAGGTTGGGAAGAGCCTACTGTGGAGAGTAGGATAGTGAGTTCTATCATCCAGAGCACATTTAGGACAGATAAGAAGAGGGCATCTATCTCTCCTCTGCTTTCTTTATTCTGTACGTGTGTCAAGAGGTGACAATCTGTACATCAAATGCCACATCCCTTAGTGAAGGTCTTATTTCCTTGCTACAAACTACTCCGTAGTTCCTACTCTGGGCTAGAGGGTAAAATTGGACCTCTGCCCTCTACATTTGCCATACTACACATCTACATAGGCTATACTACATGTCTACACAGGCCAGCTTCCAGATTTCAACACAGGAGGGTGTCTTCCCTAATTGCCAGCAGGTCTTAAAGTTTTTTACCTCATGGATCCCTTTGGCGACTGAATCCCTTCTCAGTATAATAGTTTTAAATAATTTAAGAAAATAGTAAGCTTCAGAGATTTATGAAAATAAAGATGCTTTTTTTCCCATCCAAGTTCTCAGACCCCTTGAAATCTATACATGAATCATTTGTTAAGAAGATCCCAGGTTAAAAATCTTTGCTCTATGGTCAATAATATATGTAATTGATATCCACCTGTGCTGGAAGTGAAGAACCTGTGGCAAGCTAATTTTACAGCAGCCTTGTTATGTTCTTCAGAAAGTAATTTCACCACCACCACCACCACCACCACCATCACCATCACCACCACTCCAGAAAAAAATTCTCATTATCTCTTTCTCCTTTATGGAAGCTGTGGGATAGTGATACTCATGGTGTACGATGACAATTTGCATTTCTAGAATGCTAGAAGTTTAGTAAAGCACCTTCTGTCCAGTGCAAGTGTTTTTAAGTCTGTTTTACAGATGAGAAAAGTGAGGTACAAAGCATTTAAGTGACTTGTCCAGAGTCATACAGTTAATAAGCAACAGACTCAGGACTCAAAACTCCGGTCTCCTGAGTCTAGAAACTGCGTTCTTTTTGCTGAAAACCCTCATTATAAAGCATCTGTACAATGTCACAAAAATCTCCCATTTGTTATAAAGACTAGAATAGGTATGTTCCAGATACTTTTCTCAGTCCTACTTAAATTTCTTATCTAAAGAAAAGATTTGTCTTGAGACACTCTTGGTTCTGTCTAGGAGACAGGTTTCCCCTTACCTGTGACTCAGATTGAAGAGTGAAGCTGCTTTGTTTGTCTTTATATATAAATAAGATGTTTTCCTATACTTCGGTTATCCCCATCCTTGACTATGGAAGTCTCCAGCATGGCTTCTTTATAGTTGTCAGTCACAGTGGCAGGGATATTCACATGACCACAGCCCTTTTTTCCCTGGGAGTCCTGGGAGACATCAGGTAAACATACCAGTTTACATTCCTATAATGCCACCATTGTGTATGTAGACCAAAGGAACTCCCCGTATTTATGGGCATTTAACATACTGATTTATCTTCAGTAGAAAAAGCTAGCATCTTTTCAAATGGCTGCAAAAATCATCTTTAGTAAAAGCTTACTTGCATTAATATTCTCAAAGCATCACATGTTTTTTTTACAACTCTTGGGGTCTAAGAGCATAAACATGACCTCTTCTATTGCTATTCTCCCTCCCAACCCTGAAATGTGACTCAAGGAGGCAGAACAAAGGACAAACAGGACTGATTTGGCTGAGAAAGCCAAGAAAGCAATTCACCTATCACCTGGTAACTTGTTAGTATTCACATGAGAATGCAAACTCAATTCCTAGTCCTGAATGTGATCTGCCAAGGCTGCCAGCTGTTTTTAATCACAGAAGGGTGCAATAGGAGAGAGAGGGAGAGAGAGAGGGAGAGAGAGAGAGAGACAGAGAGAGAGACAGAGAGAGAGAGACAGAGAGACAGAGAGGAGAAAGGAGAGAAGGGGATGGAGGGAGAAAGAGGGGAAAGGGAAAGTGAGAGGGGAGGGAGAAAGAGAAAGGAGGAAGGGAGAGAAGGAGGAAGGAAAAGAGGAAACAAGGAATAGAAAGGGAAGGGAGGGAGAGAAGAGGAGAAACAAAGAGAAAGAGGGAGGGAGACAGAAGAAGAAGGAGACAGGAAAGGGAGGGAGAGAGGAGGGAAGGAGAGAGGAGGAGAAACAGAAAGGAGGGAGAAGTGGAAGAAGGAGGGAGAGAGAAAGGAGAAAGGGACAAGGGAAGGGAGGGAGAGAGGAGAAGGGAGAGAGTAAGACAGAGAGAAATGGAGAGGGAGGGAGGAGTAAGGGAGAGAAACAAAGATGGATTTAGAGAGAGGCTCCAAACTTCATTGCACAAATTTTTGATTTATTTCATTTCTTAACCACCCTATCTGCCATGTGTTTCACATAGTGCCATAGCAAAGGTCATAGTCCTGCCCTTCCAATCTGCCTTTTCTCCCAATTTTGACCCTTTTTCCTGTGGACCCTCTAAATTTCCAATATTTCTAGTAAGTTTATTTTCAATAATTTGCACTTAATTTCCTTCCATTTATACCAGGAAAAGTGTTTGATAAATGCCCTTGATTAAATAGCCCACAAAGAGCTGATGGAAATTTACAGGACCCTAGATTTAGAAGTTGAAGAAACTCCAAGTTCATGTAATCCAACCCCTTCCTTTTCCACTTGAGGAAATAGAGCACCAGAGATGAAATGACTTACCCAAAGTCACCAAGACAGCAAGTGGCAGAGCCAAAGATTCAGAATTAGATAGCTAGCTCTTCTGTTGGCTGTTGACAGAACACACCTCTGGTAACTAGTTCCTCCTACTATGTTACCTAACCCTCCCACAATATCTGAAGGATTCTCCTACAGGGCACAGGTGTTTTTGTTTTTTGGGTTTTTTTACCAAAAGACCTTAAAAGTTGTTACTATTATTGTGGTGGTGGTTGTCGTGTAAATTGTTCTGTTTCTGCTCATCTCACTCAACATCCATGCACACAAAGACGTCACTGTGGTCTCTGACTCAGTCATTTATTATTTCTTCTGGCACTATGTCATCCATTACTTTCATATGGCATGACCTCTTCAACTTTTCCTCAATTTTCTTGTTGCTGTTCAGTTGTTTCAGTTGTGTCCGACTCTTCATGACCTCATTTGGGGTTTTCTTGGCAAAGATACTGGAGTGATTTGCCATTTCCTTCTCCAGCTCATTTTATAGATAAGGAAACTGAGGCAAACAGGGTTGAGTGGCTTGTCCTGTGTTAGTAAGTGTCTGAATCCACATTTGAACTCAGCTCTTCCTGACTCCAGGTCTGAAAGTATAGCCACTGTACCATCTAGCTGCTCCCGAATTTGGGTGCCTATCTTGTTTCCTTTTTTTTTTAATACAGCCTCTTTTCTTGTTTCCCTTTTTATGTTTATGATTAGTTTTGGTGATTCCTAAATTCATAATAAAAAAGATAATAAAAAATTTTAAAGTGATCAAACAGAAAAAATGATAATTAATAACAAACATTTGTTTTTTATTCTTCCTCTCACATATACCCATCAAGGACAGAGTTACGATCTCACAGAGGTAAAAGCCCTTCATATGCCCCAAAGGAATCAAAAATGGAAAGAAAGGACATGTAAACACCAAAATATTCACAACAGCACTTTTGTGGCAGAAAATAACTAGAAATGAAGTGGATGCCCACTGAAAGGAGAGAGGATGAATAGAATGGGATATCACGAGTTCATAGGGAAGGATGACTCTGAACACTACAGAGAAACATGAAAAGACTTATATGAACTGATAAAAAATGAATGAGAAGAACCAGGAAAACAATATGCGCAACCAAAGCAATGTAATAACAATAAAATAAATGCTATGAAATTATAATGGCAAACCATACGAACAAATGGTCAATAATCTCAAGGGTAAAAATTTAAAAAAGGAAGGGAAGGGAGCCTACCAGTGGCAGATCTCAAACTGTGCTACAAAACAATAATCATTAAAAATGATTTGGTATTTTTCAATATAAAAGAGGTCAGTAAATAGAACAGATTAGATATGCAACATGCAGAAGCAAACATACATGATAGAATAGTATTATAAGCCCCCAAACCATAATGTGACAAATACTAGGGGGAAAATTACACAGCATTCTGGCAGAAATTAGGTTTAGACCCACAGCTCGTACCATACACTAAGATAAGCTCCCAATGGATATATGGCCTAGATCTAAAGGGTCACATCATGAACAAATGAGGGGAACAAGGAAGAAATTACCTTGTAGAGCGATGGGTAGGAAAGAAGTAAAGACTAACAAGGAAGAGGATCTCACAAGATAAGATGCGTAATTTCGATCACATAAAACAAGAAGATTTTGAGAAAGCAAATCTAATGCAGTAAAAGTAAGAGGGAAGCAGGTTCCTGGAAAGGAATTTTTGCGACAAATTTCCCTGATGAAGGTCTCATATCTGAGACACATAAAGAACTGATTTAAATGTACAAGATTAAGAGCCATTCCCCAATACATATATGGTCAAATGATATGAATAGGCATTTTTCAAAGGAAAAAAATCCAAGTTTTAAAAAAAGTCACATAAAATGCTTTAAGATAGAAATAACTAGAGAAATGTTAATTAAAGGAACTTTGAGGTTCTACTTCATACCTGTAAGAATGGTAAAGATGACAAAAATGAAAACATGACGAATGCTGGAGAGGCTACTAAAAAAAAAGGTACATTAGTGTAGCTGTGAATTGGTCTAGTCTTCCTGGAAAGTAATTTGAAACTATACCCCCAAAGTCACTAAACTGTACATACCCTTTCACCCAGCAATGTCACTATTAGGCTCATGTATCTAAAGAGATCAAAGGAAGAATAAAAAGCTCTATAATATAAAATGTTTAGAGTAGCTCTTTTCATGGTAACCAGAAATAGAACCTAAAGTAGTGTCCACCTATTGGTGAATGACTAATTAAACTGTGGCATAAAGTGGAATGAATATTATTGTGCCATACAAAGTGATGAAATGTACAATTTCAGAGAAGACTAGGAAGACCTTTGTTAACTGATGCATAGTTAAATGAAAAGGGATAGAGTGATAAAAAACAGTGATCATATTAAAGAAAAAAGTAACTTTGGAAGACTTTAGAACTCTGGTCCATGTAATGACATACCTCTAGTCCAGAAGAACAATGATGAAATACACAATTCTCATCCTAAAAGAGATGCAATAAGCTTAAAATGCAGAACGTCATACATTTTTGAACTTGGTTGAAGTGTGAATTTGTTTAGCTCACACTATGAAGCCGTGTATAGAAAACTCTGTTTTTCCAGTTATTGTTTTCTTTTTAGTTATGAGAGGAATAGTGGGAAGAAAAGATTAATTTTTAAAAAAAAAATTTATTGAAAAAATAATAAAATAAAAATATTATTGAAAATAAGAATAATATTTAACTTAAAAAATAAAATAAAATTTTATTTAAAAATAACTATTTTTAAAAAAAAATAAAATGCTCTTCTCTCCTTTGCAGAGGTCAAGGATTATGGGTACATGATGTTAAATATACCATCAACTTAAGTTGATACAATGACTTTAATGAAATGCTTTCGTTTTATTGAACTTAAATGTTAATTTTACTGAAATGCCTTTTTTTGCCTCTTTTCTGTTCTTTGTTACAGATCATGTCTCTCTGGAGAGAAGTGGGAGGAGTATATATGGATTTGGAAATTAAGGTAATATAAAAACAAAATTTGACAGAAAGATTTTTTTTTAAAGTTCAGAGAACTTTTCTGAGAATTTCGGAATTTATTGAGGGAAATAGGATATTGCTCCATAAAAGAGAAGTAGCAGTATAAAGTACTAAAAGCCAGCTGAGGTTCAGAGAGAAGTGTTAAGAGGCTACCGTGTAGGAAGAGAATGCTGACTCCAAGGCCACCAACTGCTTAGCAGATCTAAGGTTTCCTCCTGAGCTACTGATACCCAAGCTCTCCCTGAGGAGAGAGTTGGTACTATCTGCCCACTGCCAAGCCTTCTGCAATGAAAAAGCTTCTTTCCTCAGTGTTCACAGCATATTTTATCACCACTGTATTAAAGAAGGACAAATGGTATTCTGGTTCATGCATTAATTTTCTTCAGTTTCCCTTGTTTCTAGCTCTAAATAATTCAGTATCCAGGGAAGTAGGAAAGAGTGCCAGGCCTGGAGTTAGGAAGATCTGATCTGAAATCCAACCTCAGATACTTAATAAGTGTCTGACCATGGGCAAGTCACTTAACCCTGTTTACCTCAGTTTCCCCATCTGTAAAATGAGCTGGAGAAGGAAATGGCAAACCATTTTTTTTTCCATCTTTGCCAAGAAAACCCTAAATGGGGTCATGAGGAATTAGATACAACTGAACAACAACCAAAATTTTATGGTGGAATAAACTCTGGTGCCAGAGTAGAGGAGCTGCATTCAAATCCTTCCTCTCTATGATCCGAGGCAAGGCATTTAACCTCCCAGGCCTCCAACATTTTACAAGTGTTTCCTCCTCTGAAAATGAGGGGACTAGACACTGACATTTGAGATTCACAGCATTGTGTATCCCTATGTAATTCATTTAACTTATCAATGCCCTCGAGCAACTCTTTAAGATTATAAATTATGCAGTAGGTGCTGATCTGCATTATGAAAGAAGTCCTTTTACTATTATGTTAATAACCAGTTGCTAGTTTGGGATCAAGCCTTTTCTCCTTTATTTCTTCATTTCAGACCCAACTGATGTAAAAAGTCAATCCCTGAAGGACCTGCCAGATGATTGATGAGATTACTCCCAGCCCTCAAGGAACATGCTCCTAGATGTTGGGTGGGATGGCACCCAACTAGGAGACCCAACTTCTGTTTAGAGTGTAGACAGAATCCAGTCTGGGTGAGTTTTAGCCCAGGGGAGAAAGAGACCCTATGCTTGTACCTCTCTGATAGAGTTTAGAGTGACCCTGCTTATGAAGGAGAAAATCAACTACAGAGGCCTGAATGGAGATGAAGTCCCCTATCCAAATTGAAGGTGGCTGAATCTCATAATCAAGTCAGTTCTTGGCAGGAGGAGCTAAAGACTTCTAGCCCACCTTCTCATTAAATATCCACCAGTCGGGTTTGATTTTCACTTGTCAGGGGCATTTACGTTTACATTTAAAGCTTTCTAGTGCTATGATTTTGCATTTGGCTAGTGAAAGAAATCACTAGCCATCAATTTATTGACTACCAGCTAGCCTAATTGATACACTGATTGTTAACTCCCCAGAAATTCTGTCTCTTGGTTTTGATTTGGTTTGGGGTTTTTTTTTGCATTCATCACAATCCATAGAGGGGACTTCCTCAATGGGAGTTCCTTACAGTGATGAAATCTCACATCTGGCCCAAGGGTACACAGGGAGCAACAGGGATCCATCTCTGCAGTTCTAGTTTCCCAAAACCCTCAGAAATGCTGGAAATAGCTCTGTTGTTCAGTCATACCCAAATTACCCTATGCTTCCCTCTTTCTAGCTTTAGCACCTAGTACAGGCATGCCTGCTACAGAGAAGGATGAGATTTTGTTCCCATTTGCTAGTTTTCTCCCTGGGGTCACTGGGGAGGCAGAGTTAAGCCAATTGGGCCTGGAAAAAAAAATACTGAAAATTATTTATTTGATCCTATCCTTACGTTTTTGAACAAAACTGCTCAGCTCCTGACTCTTCCTTACAGCAGAAACTTCATCAATTCAGGAGGGACTTCACTCCTGTGAATTAAAATGATTTGGGACTTGTAGACAGTACAGAAAAATAAGTCTCCCTTCCCAATCACTCTCAGCCCCACCAACTAGAAAAAAGGAAAAGAAAAAGAGATATATGCTGTCATAACGTGGAAAATTCACAGGGAAAGTGGCTAGGCATTAATAATCACTGACATTTATGGGAAGTTTTAAAATACATTATCTCATTTGTTCCTCACAATAACCTTATGAGAAAGGGATCACAGGTATTTTGCACATAATGATACTGGGTCTCAGAGAGTGGAAGTGAGTATTTAATGAGAGTCTCAGGTGGGATTTGAACTGAGGTCTTCACGACTCCAGGTCACTCTCTTTTTATGCTGTCAAATCTGACAGGATAGCTGCAGATATAACCAACTCCCTTCTTCCTCCTCCCGACACAGTACTTTGAAGACATAGGGTCTGAGATAATGTTCTTAACTAACTGACTGTCTGAAATGGAGTCCACATATGCATACACCCAAGTGTATGGGGAAGCCAGTTCCTACCTACTCAGGAGAGCTGGTTGTTAAATCTTCAGTGTAAGATTAGAAAATCAGCCTATCAGAATCTCAGACTCAATATGTCTAGAAATCAAGTGTATCTCCTAAATTTGCTCCTTCTCAATTCACTCTTTCTTCCTCCTGCAGCACCCTTCACTTAGTCCCCTAAATTAATCTTGGAGCTATCTTTCATCTTCCCTTGCCCTCTCCTCAGTGAGTTACCAGAGCTTCTCAAATTCATCAGATTCCCTCTATTTCCAAAGCTGGAAGTCTAACGCTAGCCTTCATGACCACCTACCTGGATTACCATAGCAGCCTCCTGTTACGTGTTCCTTCTTCCATCTGGAAGAGAAAGTGAGGCTGGTATCTCTGTGCAGCCTTGCCTCACTTAAATCCAATTCCCTTGTACATCCTGGTTTCACCTTCCTGCAGTCATGGTCCACTTCCAGAGCAAAGCACCAACGACACCCTTCCTCCGTTCTCTCTCTGCTCCAATCTATCCATAGTACTGCCCCCAAAACAATCTTTCTAATCCATGAACTGCCCCTCTATTCTAGAACCTTTAATACTTTTCTATTCTTTACCAAATAAAGCTCATACTCCTTGTCTTGTCATTCAAGGTCCTCCAATAACCTGGGACCTCCCTATCTACTTGGCTTTATCTCATATTATCCTCCTCTATCCTCTTTCATTGTTGCTTCAGTTTTGTCTAATGGCAAAAATACTGGAGTGGTTCGCCATTTCCTTCTCCAGCTCATTTTACAGATGAGGAAAACTGAGGCAAAGAGGGTTAAGTGACTTGACCAGAATCACACAACTACTAAGTGCCATTCGAACTCAGGAAGATGACTGCAGGCTTGGCACTCTCCCCACCTAGCTTCATTGCAATGATCATTCACATGTATCCATCACTTTAGGTTGACAAAACATTTCCTTATAAACGTGAGGTAAGCAATGCAACTGAGGCTCAGAGAGCTTGATAATAAAAGGCCAAAGAGCTAGAAAGAACTGGCCGGACAGGGACACAATGGCTTAATAAGAGACTTCCATTGTAGTTACTTTGTGTTGGGTCAATAAAACTGGACCTATAAGCTATGCAGTAGACATGTCATTAAGGAATCATTTGTGTAAATAATTTTCCACAAAAGCAGCAGGAAATCATAAGATTATATCTGATTTCACTAACATGAAGGGATGTAAAGTTTTTTTAATCAAAACATTTTGTTTCAAATAGAATTATTTTCAGTTTCACCACGTGTTCATTTTGCCTTCCTGTGAAGTTAACTGCAATTAATATCCGTACTGTTGTTTTCGGGTGAGTTTTAAAAGATCTGGCCCCTTTCAGAAGTCTGTCTTGCATAGATAGAAGTTATAAGGGATTAACAGGTGTCAGGTTATAAACTGAAGATGGAAACTCTAGGTAGAGAAAGACCGTCACAGGAAAATTGTGCAGATGGAAAGGATTTGTCTCCATTTTGATCAGCTACATATAAAAGAACACATAAGAGCCGATAATATGGGCATAACAGACCAAGCAGGAGAAATTCAAAGTGATCTCTCTTTATCAATTAATCTCTCACTAGGAAGGAAAGACAGTAACGGCAGGAGATGCTCCTAGTTGTCTAATCCTAAGGAAAACCAAATTGCTGACTCTATGTACCAATAAAAAAGCAAAGTTAGCTAAGTGACAGTTGCCTAAAATAGAGAAATTCTTTCTGTTGTTCCATCATTTCATGATCATGTTCCATCTTCATGATCCCACTTGGGTTTGTTCTTTTGGGAGATTTTTTGGCAGATAATGGAGGGGTTTGTCATTTCCTTCTCCAGCTCATTTTGCAGATGAGGAAACTGAGGCAAAAAGGATGAAACCACTGCCCAGGGTCACACAGTAAGTATCTGAGGCCAGACTTGAATTTAAAAAGATGAGCCTTCCTGACTCTAGACCTGGTTAGTCTACCCACTGTACCACCTCGCTGCCTCAGAGAAATAGAACTTAAGAAAAAGTAATCAACCTCTATATTTAGGACTTGCCTTGCAACCCCAAATTTTCAAGTAATGTTGTATGCCCTACGCTTCTTTTAGATCATGACACAGTTACTCAAGACAATTTACCATTCCTCTGTATCCACTGTGTGACCTGGCACAATGAATAAACACATAGAATCATAGAACTAGGCCGCTAAAAGTTCATTGAATCCAATTCCTACATTTAATAGATAATAAATTACAGTTCTGAGAGGTTGGAAAACTTGTTCCGATGGAGTAGTACTAGAACACATGATAGGGTCTTCTGGGTCATGTACACAACAACATGGAGGACTAGATATTTGCTCTGACGCAAGGACCCTATGGAATGTGAGGAGAACATGAAACCACAACATGATGTTCCTGAGTAGTTCAAAAGAGAAATGAGAATTAGGAGATCAGAATGTGGCCTGCACAGCAAAAATAATGGATAGAATAGGAAAACTGGAATCTGCAAGTCTCACCAAAGAAAGCAAAAGAGAGAATAATAGACAGAAGTAAAGAGCAATTTAGAAAAAAGTAGAAAGTAATAATCTTATAAGAGAATATACTCCCTATGCAAGCAAAATATGCTGATCTATCTATACCCTTCCCCTTTTTTAGACAGAAAAAGATAGATGGATAAATATATACATAAATAAATACATAAATGAATAGATATGTAGATTTATTAGGTGTTTGCTATATGCCAGGCATGGTGCTAAAAAGTAAAGAAATCTAGGCAAGCAAGACAATCTCTACACTCAAGGAATTTACATTTTAATCTGAAAAGGCAATGAGTAAATGGGAGCTAAAAGATGGGGTCCAGGCTGGGGGTAGGGGAGAAGGTTACTCAGGTCTACATGCTGTGAAGATAGTCAGCAAGCAAAGGAGAGCTCTAGACCCTGGCAAGATAAGGTGAAAGGTCACTAATCAGAGCCTAGGTTGGTTCCAGAGAGAAGAGTCTAGGGTTTTAATGGGGAGGACGTACAGAAGATGATGAGACTGGAGAAGCCATGCTTTGGAGAAGGTCATACTTAAGTCCTACCTCTTCCGTGAAATGTTTTTTTAACCATTCTAGAGTATGATGATTCTTCTATAGCCCTCTGGCATTTGTTGTCTGCACCACTCATTTCAGCACACCATCATATCCTGCCTTATATGACTACATATATGTTCCACGGATGTATATTGTATATGTCCTATGGGATTATAAGATCCCCTGGTACAGTGATAATATTTTGGTATTTCAATTGATATTTCATACCTTTGGTACATGTAAAAACGAACTCCCTCCAATTCCGCTAGTTGCAATTGTGATGAGAACATGAACTAGCTGTGACACCCGTGGATCACCAGGGTTTATTGGGCCAATCTGACGAGACAGGCAGGCATTTCCATCTTTCTTCATTATTTCATATGAGTCTCCTGAAAGCTGCCCACATAGTTAAAAAGTACAGTGATGGTGAGCCATTCTTCAATGAAAGACATAGGAATAAAGCTCTTCAATCAAAGACATATGAATCGCTGAGCTTCCTACTAGAATAAGCTTTCAAATGAGTGACAATATCTTATCATTTCATTTCCTGAAGCAAATAATACAACGTCAGACATGTGATAGACCTTCACCAAATGCATTAGACTCTGAACTTTCAGAGGGGGATGGGTCTTAAAGGTTTCCTTCACTGTACCAAAAATAGAGAATAAAAGAAGGGAGGTGAGGAGACATACACATATGTTCTCCTCTTCCCCCATTTGTTTCTCCTTTTATTATTTCTTGCCTCCTTTTTAGCAAGAGGGAATGGATCAGATAGGAAACAACAGAGAGGAAGTATACTGGTTTAAATGAATGCAAAAATCCTAAAGTGGGTGAAACTTAGGTATAGGAACCAAACCAATCCTGATACCTTAACTCAGGCATTGTTCAACTTCATGCGGGGCAGGGGATATTTAAAGGGGCATTCAACCTGCTACTTGGACCCTAGTAGTAGAAGTTGGTCTTTAGTACCCCCTCACTTCACTTTTAGAACCCCTCTCTCCCACTCTTTACTTTCTGTTCTCCTCCCTCTACAGGTGCCCTGACACTGTCCTCTCACCAGGGATAATGTCTTTACTCAAGTGTAAAATTCATGGAATCAACTGACCATCACACTATTCACCTCCTCTTCCTCTTCTTCCTTCCCCCAACTACCTCCAACTGTGACAAATATTTATTAAAGGATGGCTACTGCAAAATATATAATGAGGAAGAAAATACAAATTTCATTCATTCCATCTTTATGGAGTTTATAATTTAGTGAAGAACTTACAGTCTGGTCCAATAGCTTATTAGGAAAATAAAAATCAAAATTAGTGGAATTTACACTAAATCAAGAGTGAGAAGATGTAGATTCTGATCCTTGGTCTTCCACTATCTATGTGAGCTTAGAAAATGTCACCTCTCTAGCATCTAATTTACTCATCTACAAAATAAAAGAATTGAATTAGTTGACCTCTTAGACCCCTTCCAACTAAACCTTTCTACATTTTTTCCTCTCTAGTCCTTGATTAACATCCTTCCAATGCTGACTAAACTCCTCATTGATATATTGAGCAAATAGGCAATGGGTATGATTGACCTTGCCCTCTTCATGCTTTACTATCATCAGTGGGAGCAATATCTACCCCAACTTCAAGGCTTATTGACAAGGCCTTTGGGAGTCTTGTCAATGGACCAACCTCTGTTTAATGCACTATATATAAATATGTATGTGTATATGTGTATGTATATACACATACACACACAATACATGCGTATGTACATATACACACATATACACATACACAGTAGGAAAAAAACTGTCTTCAGTAAAGAAATCATTAAGAAGTTTAAAGAATTGTTTTCAGGCAAATTACTGAGCCTCTTTCTCTTCACTGAATTTTGGAATAAAAGGAAAGAATAGCTGAACTGTGACTTGACATGCTCCCTCATATTCTTTTCTCTTCTCTCCTCCAGTACCCAAAGGCCCTAAAGATGAGCAGTCAGAAGGCTCAGTCCTGATTACTCTCCTTCCATTGTCACAATTCACAAAAATGACCAATCTAAAACAAAATCCTAAAGAATGAATGGGTCAAAGAACAAATCATAAAAATGATTAATAATTTTATTAAAGAGAAATTTTAGCAACGAGACAATATACCAAAATGTATGAGATGCAACCAAAATGGTACTTAGGGGAAGATTTGTGTACAGCCACAAAACATAGAAAGAGCAGATCAATAAACTGGGCATGCAACTAAAAATAAACTAGAAAAAGAAGAAATTAAAAGATCCCAGTTAAACACCAAAGTGGAAATTCCAAAAATCAAAGGAGAGAATAAAAAACTTGAAAGTAAGAACATTATTGAACTAACCAATAAAAGTGGGAGCTGGTTTTATTTTAAAAAAATAAAATAGACAAACCAAGTTAATTCGATCTTTAGAAAGAAGAAAACCAAATTACAACTATCAGAAATGAAAAGGGTAAATTCATCACCAGTGAAGAGGAAACTGAAGCAATTATTAGGAGCTATTTTGCCCAATTACATGCAAACAAATCTGACAATCTAAGAAAAATGGATGAATATTTATAAAAATATAAATTGCCCAGATTGACAGAAGAGAAATGGAATATTTAAGTCATGTCATCTTAGAAAAAGAAACTGAACACGCCATTAATGAACGTCCTAAGCAAAAGTCCCCAGGGTCAGCTGGATTCACAAGTGAATTCTACCAAACATTTAAAGAGCAATTAATTCCAATGCCATATAAACTATTTTGAAAAATAGGCATAGGAGTCCTATCAAGTCCCTTTTATGACACAAATATGATGCTGAAACCTATACCAGGAAAAGTGAAAACAGAGAAAGAAAACTATAAACTATTGATGCAAAAAATTTTAAATAAAATACTCACAAGGAGATTAGAGCACTATATCACAAGGGTCATACATTATGATCAGATGGGATTTATACCAGAAATCTAAGGCTGGTTCACTACTAAGAAACTATCAGCCTAACTGACTATATCAATAACAAAACCAACAAAAACTATATGATTAATCTCAATTGATGCAGAAAAAGCTTTTGACAAAATACAACTCTGATTCCCATTAAAAACTGCTAGAAACCATAGGAAAAATGGAACTTTCTTAAAAATTATAAATAGTGTTTATCTAAAACCAAGAGCAAGCATTGTCTGTAACAAGGATAAACTTGAAGCCTTCCCAACAAGGCTAGGAGTGAAACAAGGATGCCCATTATCACCAATGTAACTCAATATCACACTAGAAATGTTAGCCATTGCAATAAGAGAAGAAGAAGAAACTGAAAGAATTAGAAGAAGCAATGAGGAGATAAAACTATTGCTCTTTGTTAATGATATGATGGTATACTTGGAGAAGCCTAGAATATCAACTAAAAAATGTTGAAATAATTAACAACTTTAGCAAAGTAACAAGATATATTAATAAAAACAAGATATAAAATAACATAAAATAAAATATAAAAATACAATACATACAAAATAGATCCACGTAAACCATTAGCATTTCTATATTAACCAACATTTCTCCATATAACCAACATAGTCCAGCAGCAAGAGATAGAAACAAATTTCCACTTAAAATAACTGTAAACAATATAAAATACTTGGGAATTTACCTGCCAAGACAAATCCAGGAATTATGTGAACCTAATTACATAACACTTTTCACACAAATGAACTCAGATCTAAACAACTGGAAGAATATCAATTGTTCATGGGTAGGCTGAGCCAACATAATAAAAATGATGATTCTATCTAAATTAATTTACTTATTCAGTGCCATACCAATCAAACTACTTTGAAAATTTTATAAAGCTAGGAAAAATAAGAACAAAATTTATTGGACAAAAGGTTAAGAATATCAAAGAAATTAATGGGGCAAAAAATATAAAGAAAGGCAGCCTAATGATAACAGATCTCAAACCCTATTATAAAGCAGTAATCATCAAAACAATCTGCTACTAGCTAAGAAATAGACTGGTGGATCGGTAGAGTAGATTACGTACACAATACACAGGAATAAATGACCACAGTAATCTAGTGTTTAATAAACCCAAAGACACAAGCTTTTGGGAGAAGAACATACTGTTTGACAAAAACTGCTGAGAAAGCTAAAAAACAGTGTGGGACAAACCAGATACAGACCAACATCTTGTATCATATATCAAGATAAAGTCAAAATGGGTACATGATTTACACATAAAAGGGAATACCATAAGCAAATTAGGGGGTCATGAAATAGTTTACCTGTCAGATCTATGGAGAAGGGAAGAATTTATGACAGAGAGAGAGGGAAAGAGAGAGAGAGCATTACAGGATGTAAAATTTTGGTTATATTAAATTAAAAAGGATTTGTACAAACATAACCAATGCAGCAAGATTAGAAGGAAAGCAGAAAACTGGGGGAAAATTTTTGTGTGTCTCTGAAAAAGGTCTCTTTTCTCAAATAGAGAACTGAGTCAAATTTATAAGAACGCAAGTCATTCCCCACTTGATAAGTGGTCAAAGGATATGAACACGCAGTTTTCAGTCAAAGAAATCAAAACTCCTTACAGTCATGTGAAAAAAATTCTCTAAGTCACTATTCATTAGAGAAATGAAAATTAAAACAACTTTGAGGTACCACTTCATACCACCTAACACCTACAAGATTGGTTAATATGACAGATAATGAAAGTGATAAATGTTGGAGGGGTGTGGGGAAATTGGGTCACTAATACATTGTTGGTGGTATTGTAAACTGACCCAACCATTCTGTAGAGCAATTTAGAGCTATGCCCAAAGGGTTATAAAACTGTGCATTCCTTTTGATCCAACAATACCACTACTAGGTCTGTATCCCAAAGGGTTTTTTTAATGGAAAAGGACCTATTTGTACAAAATATTTATAGCAAATCCTTTTGTGGTGGCAATGAATTGGAAATTGAGGGCTATGCCCATCATTTGGGTATGGCTAAACAAGTTGTGGTATATGATTGTATGGAATACTATTGTGCTATAAGAAATGACAAATAGGACGATTTCAAAAAAACCTAGACAAACTTCCCTTAACTGATGCACCATGAAATGAGCAGAATCAGGAGGAACTTGTCCAAAATAACAGTTATATTGTATGATGATCAGTTATGAATGACTTAGCTATTGTCAGCAATACAGTGATGCAAGACAATTCCAAAGAATTCATGATAAAAAAAAATGCTAGCAACCTCCAGAGAAAGAATTGATGGAGTCTGAATGCAGGTCAAAGTATACTATTTTTCACTTTTTTTATTTTTCTCATTTTTTGTCTGGGTTTTCTTTCAAAATATGACTACTTTTATTTGTGTAGCATGTATATTGCATGATTGCACATCTATAATCTTTATCAAATATCATCTTAGGGAGCAGGGAGAGAAGAAAGGGAGGGAGAGAATTTTGAACTCAAATTTTTTTAAAAACAAATGTTGAAAAATTTTCATACATGTAATTTGGAAAACAAAATATTATTCAAAAGAGAAAGAAGGAAAGGAAGGAAAGGAAGGAAGGAAGGAAGGAAGGAAGGAAGGAAGGAAGGAAGGAAGGAAGGAAGGAAGGAAGGAAGGAAGGAAGGAAGGAAGGAAGGAAGGAAGGAAGGAAGGGAGAGAGGGAAGAAAATGACCAGTCCTCTTTAAAAGTCCTCCTACCAACCATGTGGCTACTTTATCAGGTTGGATTCCACAGGCAGCATGAAATTGGGTTTCCTTCAGACAGGGACTTTAATTTTAATCAAGTCCCATTAACAGTTTTCACTTAGCCAGCACATTTCTTCAGAAAGACTTACTTCATTTTTCAAATACCATCTTCCTCCTTCCTGGGACTCTCCAGCGGGACCAAACGATGCCAAAGGTCTATCCATCCACACTTTACTCACCATCCTGAGTTTCATGACAATCACCACCCCATTTCTCAGTCCTTTTCCCACAGTTCCCATCACTGAACTAAACTCATACCATGTCAGGACTGATCAAAAGACTTGGGATAGTTAGTTAGAAAACAAAGAAAACCTAGGTGTGATAGGATAACAGTCTTAAAAGATTTTTAAAGGTTATCATATGAAAGAGGAATTAAATGTTTTCTGGTTAGTGCTGGGGTGAGAGGGAAGAGAAGTAGAGCAATTGATATGTTAAAGATAAGCAGCTAAGGAGAGTCTTCCTAGCAATGAGAGTCATGTCAAAATATAATGAGCTTGCCTGTGGAGGTAGTGAGTTCTCCATTACTAGGAGTCTTCAAACAATTTATGGTTCAAATGGTTCAACATCAGAAACTGATGAAATGTTGGCAGTGGAGATGACACTGAAGAAGAAACATAAGTATCTTGTTTTCCATGGCAATCTAAGCACCATGGGACTTTTCCATCTGACTAGCAGCTGAAGTCTTCCAGATGTGTTCTCTCTCCCCACAATAGAATGTGAGTTCCTTCAGAGAGAAGACTGTCTGATTCGATTTGTATTCCCAGTGCTTTGCACACATTAAGCATTTAATAAATGATGTACTCATTGATACATTCACTTATCAAAAACGTTGCAAGCAAAGCACTGGATTTATTTATTTACTTAATTTTGGAGACTAAGTGTTGGATTTATTTATTTGGGGGACTAGGTCTGTCTCCCTGCCTCACTAAGATTGAGAAGGCCATATTCCACTCTCAGCTTGGACCTGATCTGTCTTTAATCTGGGTGAGTTTGTCCTTCCTTAGGTACCCTTACATAGTTAGGTACTCTACTACCTCCTAACATGTACATCCTCTCAAAAGTGACAGACACTTCATAGGTCCTACTATTCCACCCATTTTTAAAGCAGTAATATCCTCTAACTTTAAATTCAAGCAGGGTGGGATGGTCCAGGACTGCAATTCCTGTGATTGAGAAGACTGAAGCTATTGGATGACTTGAGCTCTGGGAGTTCTGAGTTTCAGTGGGCTAAACTGGGAATTCAAAGTAAGTCTGACATCACTTTGGTGAGCAATACATAATGCAAAGGACTCATGTTAATCTGTGGGGCTCCCACAAAGAAAAATTGAGAAATTCACTATATGATACTACCCAATCTAGAGGTACCAAGGTGGCACAGTGGATAAAGGATTGTCCCTGAGGTCAAGAAGATGAGTTCAAATCCAACCTCAGACACTTACTAGTTGTGTGACCCTGGGCAAGTCACTTAACCCTTTTACCTCAGTTTCTTCATCTGTATGCTGGAGAAGGAAATGGCAGACCACTCCAGTATCTTCAACAAGAAAACCCCAAATGTGGTTACAGAGAGTCAGATATGAATGAAATGACTCAACAACAAACTACTCAATATATTATCACTAAATCCCCTTGCAGACATAATTCACAAGGTTTATCTATGAGTGAAAAAAAGAGACACACTGAGAGAAACAAAAAGAGGCACAAGAGATGGAGAGAGAGACACACACCAAGAGATACACAGACAGAAGAAGAGAAAGAGGAAAGGAGGGAGGGAGGGAGAGAGACACACACACACACTGAGAGATACACCGAGAGAAGAAGAGAAAGAGGAAAGGAGGGAGGGAGAGAGACACACACAGAGACTGAGAGACACACAGAGAGAAGAAGAGAAAGAGGAAAGGAGGGAGGGAGAGAGAGAGAGAGAGAATTTGTGAATTTGTCAGAAATATCACCAGCCACAAGTGGCTAACTCTTTAGTTCTCATTTGCTCATTTAGGGTTAGGGTTTTCAGGTAGGGCTTCCCAGTCCCATAGGACTTACTAAAACCTTTCACAGCTCCCAGAAGAAAGGGACAGGTGATTCTTATTAACTCCCTTTTCCAGTGAAGAAGCTCTGTCATGAAGCCCCTGCTTAGATATGACAAAAAGGGAAAGGGAAACAAGTATTTATTAATAGTATAATAGTACTAATAATTATTAATAGTACTAATTAAAATTACTAATAAATATTAATAGTATAATAGTAATAATAATTAAACAAGTATTTATTAAGCACCAACTATATGCTGGGCATTTTACAAATATTATTTCATTTAACCCTCACTGCAACCCTGGGAGCTAAGTCCTATTATTTATCCCCATGTTTACAATTAAGGAAACTGAGGCAGACAGAGTTTAAGTGATATGCCCAGGAATACACAGCAAGGAAGTGTCTGAAACTGGATTTTAACTCAGGTCTTCCTAACTCCAAGGCCAGCACTCTGTCCACAGCATCCCCTAGCTGTCCCGAAAGAGAATATTTTGTCATTTACCCCTCATAGCAGAAGGCACTAGCCCTCTGTACACTACATCCCAAATACAGTTCCAAGCAAGTGGCCTCCCACGTTGAATACTGTGTTATGGATCCCCACTAACATATGGACAAAGGAAAATTTCCTTGGGAGTCAGAAGTAGCCACCATTTATGCCATGGACCCTATTTGTGAAAGGTTCCCTCTACTTTCCTCCTTGAGTTGGCTCTTTCACTGACTCTAGGTTGAGACAGCAGTGACCTCTACCCAGGAATGAGCCACAGCAACTTCCCCAGCTTCTAGAAGCTGACTTTCCTGTTCTTATCATACCTTCTTGACAGCCTCAAAACTCATCAAAAACCAAAGAGGGACCGAAAGGAGTTTCCCGTGATACCAGGCAGCATATTTCTTGCCTAAACTTGGATATTTTCAACCTACCTTAAAACCTGACAAAGCTGTCCTACTGCCTCCTGGACAAAATATGGGCCACTGAAATGACCAGGGCACCTTTTTGCCTCTGCTGGGGTAACACAAGATTTGTTACCACAAACCTAAGAGGGTACAGGAAGGGTGGGGAAAATAAGTCCTAGATGTTTCTCTGAATACATAGCTGTTGAGTGAAGTTTTCTTTGAGTATCTGTCCTATAAATAATGCCCCCAAGTTGTATTTCTCTTTGCAATGAATACTAGCCAATAACAGATGCCAGAAAAAAAAAATTTTTAATGAAAAATTTAATTCAGAAAGCATTTATTTCTTAAGATTTTACTCTAAAGAAGGCATGGGGCTAGGGGCTAAAGATACAAAGATGAACTTATCCTCTGTTGGAGGTGGGGGGTTAAAGTAGGGTGGCTATTCATGTACCCAGACAAATAACAAAGCATGTAAAAAGTAATGCAAAGTAATTTTAAGAGAAAAAGTATGCTAATACAGGAGATCAGAAAAGGCCTCATGTAGAAGAGGTACCTGAGTTGAGTTTCAAAGGAAGCTACAGTCATTCCTTGATGCAGAGATAAGGAGGGAGTGTATTCCAGGCCTGAAGGACCACTTGCATCAAGGCACAAAGGAGGCAGATTGACTGTGAGGAATGGAAAGTAGCTGGTAGTCCAAGGAAGTCCTCTACCCCCGCTTCCACCAGCTGTTAAGTTTATTCTCTCTCCCAAATTAGTGGGGTTGCCAGAATTCCTGGGAGACTTTTCCCAATCTCCTTCATTCTGGTCATTTTCCTCTGTTGAGTATCTCCATTGAATCCTGTGTAGCTCTCATTTGAACACAGTTATTTGCACATTGCTTTCCCTATTAGACTATGAGCTCCTTGAGAACAGGGACCATATTCTGCCTTTCTTTATATCCCTAGTACTTAGCATGATATTGTTATTAAATGACTGACTGATTAACTGACTTATTAAACCAGGACATTAACAAGAATGGGGAAAGCTGAGTATACATAGCTATAAGATATCAGTCCTTAAACAAACTGGAAAGAACATCAGATGTCTTTTAGTCAACCCCTCTCATTTTATAGATGAAGAAACAAAGGCCCAGGTTGGTGGTAAGTGATGTTTCCAAGATATAACAGCCAATTCAATGAGCATTTATTAAGTACCTATTATGTTCCAGGTTGAGGCAGTTAGGTGGCTCAGTGGATAGAGTTCTAGGCCTGGAGTCAGGAAGACCTGAGTTCAAATCCAGCCTCAGACACTTACTAGAGGTTCAAGTCACTTAAACTCTGCTTGTCTTAATCCACTAGAGAAGGAAATCACTCCAATATCTTTACCATGAAAACCCCACAGACAATATTGGCATGCTATGGTCCACAGGATCACAAAGAGTCAGACACAACTGAACGACTGAATAACAATGCTCCAGGTACTGCACTAAGTGCTGGGGCTACAAAGAGAGCCCCAAAGAACAAAAACAAAAAACAGTTCCTGCTCTAAAAGAATTCATGGTCTGATGGAGACAGCATGTAAACAGTTATGTACAAATTATATGTACAGGATAAAATTGAAGATTAAGGAAGATTGGGAAAGGCTTTCTGCAGAAAATGGGATTTTTGCTGAGACTTGAAGGAAGACAGGGAAACCACAAGATTAGGAAAATGAGAGCTCCTGGCCTGGAAGTCAGTCATTAAAATTGTTCAGAGTCAAGAGATGGGGTATCTTGTGGGAGAATGAGCAAAGAGGCTGGTGTCACTGGATTCCAGAGTATGTGGAGGAGAATATATTATAAGAAAACTGGAAAGATAGGAAGGGTCAGGTTATGAAGGGCTCTAAAAGTAAAAACTTGGGAATTGTGTCAATAGTATTTCTCAAAAGCACGATTTAAAGACTAGTCATCTGAATCCAGTCACTGCTCTTTCCACTGTAAAATCAAGGAAAGCAAAAAGAATAGGTATGCTTCATAAGACTGCTGTCACTACTGCTGTCACTTGTAGACTGATGGTACCTATCCTCAAGGCCACCAAAGGCAGCTAGAGGAGGAGCTAAGGATACTTGGTAACACAGTTCAACTGGAATGGAAGGTGGGCAAAGGAGAGCAATATAAAAAAAGAAAAAAATCAGAAAGAAGGAAGTCAGATCGTGGAGGGCTTTAAATGCCAAACTGAGGACTTCTGTGTTTTATACAAGACACATTTGTTTAAGTAGGAAGAGTGACATATATGTACATGTCATATATGTGTATGTGTATATACCTGTGTGTGTGTATGTATAATTTTCAGTGTGGCACTTGTATAAAGGACAAATAAAGAAGGGAGAACCTGAAAGCCGGGAAATCAATCAAAAGACTACTATAATAGTCCAGGTAAGAAACAATGAAAATATGAATTAGAACATGTGACAATGAGAAGACACCATCTGAGAGATGCTGCAGAAACAGGATCAAGACTTGGCAACTTATTGTTGTTGGTCGGGGTTTGAGGAAGAGGGAAGAGTCAAGGATGACTCCAAAGCTCCTAACCTGAATGCTTGTGTGTGTAGATAGATAGGTGAATAGATAGATAGATAGATAGATAGATAGATAGATAGATAGATAGACAGACAGACAGACAGACAGACAGACAGATAGATAGATAGATAGATAGATAGATAGACAGATAGATAGATAGACGGCCAAGCAGATAGATAGATAGATAGATAGATAGATAGATAGATAGATAGATAGATAGATAGATAGATAGATAGACAGATAGATAGATAGACAGCCAGGCAGATAGATAGATAGATAGATAGATAGATAGATAGATAGATAGATAGATAGATAGATAGATAGATAGATAGACAGATAGATAGATAGACAGCCAAGCAGATAGATAGATAGATAGATAGATAGATAGATAGATAGATAGATAGATAGATAGATAGATAGATAGACAGATAGATAGACAGCCAGGCAGATAGATAGATAGATAGATAGATAGATAGATAGATAGATAGATAGATAGATAGATAGATAGATAGATAGATGCATAGATACATAGATACATAGATAGATAGATAGATAGATACATAGATAGGCAGGCAGACAGACAGATAGGTAGATAGATAGATAGATAGATAGATAGATAGATAGATAGATAGATAGATAGATACATAGATAGATAGACAGATAGACAGACAGACAGACAGACAGATAGATAGATACATAGATAGATAGACAGACAGATAGACAAACAGACAGACAGACAGATAGATACATAGATACATAGATAGATAGATAGATAGATACATAGACAGACAGATAGATACATAGACAGACAGATAGATACATAGATAGATAGATAGACAGATAGACAGATAGCTAGACAGATAGACAGACAGGCAGGCAGACAGACAGACAGATAGATACATACATACATACATACATAGATACATAGATAGATAGATAGATAGATAGATAGATAGATAGATAGATAAATAGATAGATAAATAGATAGATAGATAGACAGACAGATAGATAGATACATGCATACATGCATACATAGATACATAGATAGACAGACAGACAGATAGATAGAAAGACAGATAGATAGACAGACAGAGACATACATACATAGACAGATAGATAGATAGACATGTATGTTTCTAGATATGCATGCATATTTATATACATTAGTTATAATTGCAACCTTCTCTAGGACTTGGGTGCGGGTAGGGAGAGAAGCACACAGCAGAGAACAAAAGAAAACCTAGAAGGAAGCAAAGAAATCTGGGTAGTTTTAAAAGCAATGAGTAGTTTTTATTACATAGTTTTCTTGAAATGGGAATTTATTGTTTTATATTGAATCCTCTTATGTTCAACTGTGTACATGGAAAGGTTACAAGAAAATTCTGTTGAGGGGTAGAGCCAAGATGGCAGAGTAGAAACAGGCACCTGCCTGAGCTCTCCTCGCAAACCTCTTAAAATACCTCTAAAAATGACTCTAAACAAATTCTAGAGCAGCAGAAGCCACAAAATGACAGAGTGAAACAAATTTTCAACTCAAGACAATCTGGAAGACCAACAGGAAGGGCCAATTGCCATAGGCCTGGAGTGAAGCCCAGCACAGATATAACTGGAGCAGGCCTCAGGATGCTGTATTACTGGCAGCTATAGCAGTTTCCAGACATCTCAACCCAAAAACTCCAAAGAAAGCTTCAAAGGTCAGTGGAAAAGCTCTCACCTGAGTAAGAAAGGAACTTGGTCTGGCCCCAATCCCAGGGTGGCAGCAGCAATGATTGCTTCTAAAACTCTAGGCCAACAGACAGTGGGGGAATCAAATGACTGATCTGGGTTGCAGTCCTGGGTGGTGATCCTGGGGAGAGGAGGAATGCAGGCATGATAAAGTTGGTGACAGTGACTATGGAGAAGGAATCCTACTTATAGAGAGGGAATCCTACTTACAGTTCCAGGACAGAAAAGAGTGCTTATGGTTGCTCACAGATGAAAGTGCAGGCCAGGAGAGGAGTAAACATCTCTCCTTTGATCATACCACTTTGAAGGAACTTAGAATTTACAGGTCACTAGAGATATCTCTGAAAACAACTGTACAAAACTCCTGAAATTTGGGGCAGTATACCCTCCACTTAACAAAGAACTCAAAAGTCAAGTAATTGGTGGGGAAAATGACCAAAAAGGTGGAAAAAATAAGACTACAGAAGATTACTTTCTTGATGGAAAAGTTATTCTCTTACAATAAGCAAGATCTAAGGGTACAACTAAAGGACAATCAAAGCATACAACAAATCAAGGTCAAGGCTCCTACATCCAAAGTCTCCAAGAAATATATGAAATGGTCTCAGGCCATGGAAGAGCTCAAAAAGGATTTTGAAAATCAAGTAAGAGAAATAGAGGAAAAATTGGAAAGAGAAAATAGAGTGATGCAAGAAAATCATGAAAAATGAGTCAACTATTTGGTAAAGGAGTCCCAAAAAGCTGAAGAAAATAACACCTTTCAAAATAGAATAACCCAAATGGCAAAAGATGCCAAAAAAGCCAATGAGAAGAAGAATGTCTTAAAAAAGTAGAATTGGCCAAATGGAAAAGGAGATCCAAAAGCTCACTGAAGAAAATAATTCCTTCAAAATTAGAATGGAGCAAATGGAAGCTAATGACTTTATGAAAAATCAAGAAATTATAAAACAAAATCAAAAGAATGAAAAAAATAGAAGACAATGTGAAATACCTCATTGGAAAAACCACTGACCTGGAAAATGGATCCAGGAAAGATAATTTTAAAATTATTGGTCTACCTGAAAACTATGATAAAAAAAGAGCTTTGAAATCATCTTTCAAGAAATTATCAAGGAAATCTGCCCTGATATTCTAGAACAAGAGAGTGAAACAGAAATGGAAAGAATGTACCAATCACCTCCTGAAAGAGATCCCAAAAGGAAAACTCCTAGGAATATTGTAGCCAAATTCCAGAAGTCCCAGGTCAAGGAGAAAATATTACAAGTAGCCAGAAAGAAACAATTGGAAACACAATCAAGATAACACAGGAATTAGGAGCTTCTATATTAAGGGATTGTAGAGCTGAGAATATGATATTCCAGAGGTCAAAGGAGCTAAAATTAAAACCAAGAATCTCTACCAAGAAAAACTGAATATAATACTTCAAGGGGAAAAAATGGAATTTCAATGAAATAGAGGAGTTCCAAACATTCTTGTTGAAAAGACTAGAGCTGAATAGAAAATTAGACTTTCAAAAACAAAAGTCAAGAGAAACAGGAAAAGTTAAAGAGGAAAGAGAAGCCATAAAGGACTCATTAAAGTTGAAGTGCTTACATTCCTACATGGAAAGATAATATTTGTAACTTATGAGCCCTTTCTCAGTATTAGGGCAGTTAGAGGGAATACATACATACATATATATGTATGTGTATATTATATATATATATATATATACATATATTTGTGCATGTATGTATATATGTATGTATATGTATGTGTGTATAGAGAGAGACAGAGGGTACAGAGTGAAGTGAATATGAAGGGAAGATTCCTAAAATATAAAATTAAGTGTTGAGAGGAATGTACTAGGAGAAGAAGAAAGGTAAAGTTAGAATGTAGTAAATCATCTCACACAAAAGAGGCAAGAAAGAGCTTTTACAATGGAGAGGAAGAGCAGGGAGATGAGAGGGAATAAGTGAACCTTACTCTTATGGGGTGGCTTAAGGAAGGAATAACACATATTCAGTTGGGTAAGGAAATCTATCTTACTCTGCAGGAAGGCAAAGAGAAAGGGGTAGTAGAAGGAAGACAATAGAAGGGATGTCAAATTGAGGGAAGAAGCAAACATTATTGTGGAGGGACAGGTCAAGGGAAAGAATGACATAAATGGAGAACAGGACAGGATAGAGGGAAATGAGGTTAGTCTTTTGTAATATGACTTATGGAAGTGTTTTGCATGACTACACATGTATGACCTATATTGAATTGCTTGCTTTCTCAATGAGAGTGGGTGGGGAGAGAGAAAGGTAGAGAATGTGGAACTCAAAGCTTTAAAAATGAATGTTAAAAATTGTTTTTGCATGTAACTGAGAAATAAGTTGTACAGACAATGAGGTCTAGAAATCTATCTTGCCCTACAGGAAAATAGAGGGGAGGGGGAGGAGAGAAGGGGGGATGATATAAAGGAGAGCAGATAGGGGAAAGGATTGGTTGAGGTGCACACCGTCCTGGGGTGGAGGGAAGGGAGAGATGGGGAGAAAATTTGGAATTCAAAATCTCATTGAAGCAAATGTTGAAAACCGAAAATAAATAAATTATATTTTAAAAATATAATTCTGCCCATATGACCTTAAACAAGGCACTCATCGATAATATTTATTGATAAAATAACAGAGGTGTACAAGCAGAGGTTCTTAAATAAAGATGTCCTAGAACTCTTTGGCAGTATGGTGTGGCCCATGGACCCCTTCTCAGAAGCATGTTATCAAAAGCATAAAACAAAATACAAAGGATTACAAAACAGGCCAATTTTATGGAAATAGCTATTAAACTATTTTTTTTAAGTTCTCAGACCCTAACTTAGGGCGCACGCTAGATGTTATGTAAAGCCCCTACCTAGAGGTGGTGGTAGGGTAGGTTCCTACTCTAAATCTGTGACCCTCTAATAAGGACAAGCATATTCCAAACATAGGAATGGATTTGCCAAGATGAGAGACAACACATCAAGTTCAGAAAACAATTGGAAACTAAGTTTTGGTGAAATAAAAGGTATGTGAAGGGCCGATGTATGAAAGAAGGCTAGAATGCTAGGTTGGAGCCTGTGCAATGCCCCTTCACAAAGCCCTGATTTAGCAGATAAAGACACCGAGGCATGGTAACTGTCAGTCAAGACTGAAGAGAGGCTACAGCCGAGAATCCCCATAGTCGTGGCTTCCCCATTCCACTCCCCTTACCATAATCCCTTTCTTTTCTTTGGTATTTCTGAAGCAGTCTTCTTTTAACTTTGATTAACTAAAATGCTTAGGGAATGTGGTGCTTTACTTTCTTACTTTTTTAAACATATGGTGATGGAAAAACTTTTCATCCACCCTGCTATGTAGAAGGTAACCCAGCCTCCCTCGATTCATTTCAATTACATCACTTCATTTTATACCTCATCCATTACATGAAGTGACCCACAGGGCTCCTCTTTCTGAGTCTCGATGCCCATGACCCAGTGCTAATTTGTTTAGCCATTGACTTCATCAAGGCAGTAAATCCTGGAGCTGTGGGTTTGCACAGAAGTCTCTCCAAGCGGTCTCTCTCTCTCTCTCTCTCTCTCTCTCTCTCCGGGGACATGGTAGTGGTCACAAGCTCGGGCCAAGCTCTTTAGAAGCCAAGGCAGTTGAGGAGCCATAACCTGGTGTCCCTTCCTCACCCTGCCCCCATATGACAGATATAGATTACTGTCCCTGCTGCAGCTGTCATGGAAAGACTGAGAGACAGGCACCTTGTTTTATTACCTCTGAAAGGACACATGTGCCTGCCAATGGGTGCTTCAGCACTTCTCCATTAAATTAAAGGGAGCTCCAAGATTGCCTGTAGCATGACTTTTCTGCCCTATATAGATTAATAAATTTGTTTTTCATAAAACTTGTTTGTGTTGGAAAAGGGCAAGAAGTTGTGATCTATTTCACTGATCACTTGAGTTTCTTGAGGTTCTAAGACAGAAACTCAGGACCACATGAGCTCAGCTCTGAATGTGAGTCAGAACTGTGGTAATATCTGTAGGAAGACATATGGGACTGGAGGTGTGGAGAGAGGGGTAAAAGATTCTGGCATGTGGGCACAAGTCATTGTTTCTGATCGGTACGGTAGTGCATTTCTGGAGTCCCAGCTGCTGAGGAGGCTGAGACTGGTGGATCACTTGAGTTTGGGAGTTCTGAGATGCAGTAAATGGGGCTAAAGCCAATGAGGTATCTCCACTAAGCCTGTCACCAATATGGTGTCCTTCCCCCCAGGAACAGAAAGTCATCAATCTGCTATAAGGAAGGGTGAACCAGACCAGGTTGGAAAAACAGGCAAGGGGTAATTAGGAGAGAATTTTTAAAGTGACTTATGAGTTGAATGTTGAAAGGAAAAACAAAGCTAAGGATTCTAAGACACAGAAGTGATAGAGGATTACCTTCAAAGCATGACAGACAGCCTGTACAAAAGCATGGAGATGGGAAATGGAAAACTGTATATAAGGAATAGTAGAACTACTCTAACTGGAGTGTAGAGCATCTTAAAGCTGGGGAATATCCTAAAGTCAGGTTATGAATGACTTTTCATGCCAAATAGAGGAATTTACCATTGCTCCTAGATAATAAGGAGCCACAGGAGTTTATTGAGTAGGAGCATGATTTGGTCAGACCTGTGCTTTAGGAAAATAGCTAGCAACTGTAGATGATTTATCATTCATTCATCAAACCCCTATCTGTAGACCACTGAGTTGGATATTAGGTACTGAAGTAAGTATACATCCAATGAGGGTCCCATCTTCTAATAGGAATAATCAGGCATTACAATAGATATTTATCAACATAATTTGTGAGAATGAGGATACAGCTACATAAAGGAAGTACAAGGGCAATAATGAAGGAGAGAGCTCGAGATCAGAGAACACTTCAAGAAGGAGGAATAAGAGCAGAACCAGGAGTAACAGCCACAGTATGTGAGGACTGTTTTTGATAGACTTAGTCCTCCACAGCAAGGCAAAGACTGAAAACATTTACAAAGGATTCATAATGCAAAATGCCATCCACATCCAGAGAATGAACTATGGAGTTGGTATGCAGAATGAAACAACTTTCTCTTTTGTTATGTTTGGTTTTTTAGTTTTACTCATGCTTTCTCTCATTCATTTTAATTCCTCTATGCAACACAACTAATGTGAAAATGTGTTTAATAAGAATGTATGTGTAGAGCCCATACAAGATTGTGTGCCATCTCAGGGAAGGAGGGGGAGGAAATTTAAAACTATCGAAGTGATTATTGAAGATTGAAAACAAACAGATAAATTTGGAGGAAAGAAAAGGAGGAATCATTTGAGCAGGGCCTTGAAGGATAGGCACAATGCCAGCACAGGGGCAGGGAGAGGTGTTGGAGGGGTGTATTCTAGGGCCAAGTATAGCGTGAGGAGAAGTATGAGACAAGAATACATAGCACTCGTTGAGAGCGTGGTGAATAATCCAATTTAGCTGTAGTATCAAGTACAAGAAGGAAAACGGAATCATAACGCTGTAGAAGGTAGGATGGAGTCATGTGGTGGAGGGTTTTGAATACCCTGATAATGATTTTGAACCTTAGCCAGCAGTCAATATCAAGAACAAATGTTTTTTTCCACCTAGATCTGCTTTGGCCCACTTTGAAAGCCAGAGGACAGATGTGCTTACTAAGAGAAGTTCATTCTTGATTCTATTTTGTGTTGACATCCCATACCTGGGAGTGGGCACAATGGCCCTATTTATATATTTGCTTAAAATAATGATCTCAAAATGTACTTCTTCAAATGCTCCCAAGGCAGCTAGCATAGAAGTTGGCTTAGTAAGAATACCTCCTGATTCCTATTCTCATCAGCCAGAAGATAGTAAATCAAGCAGCCCTGACTCCTTTATCTACTCCTGAACTAGTTTGTGAACTTCTTCTAGAGTCTTTGAGGGGAATTGCTTGGTTCTTGTGAATGCGAGCCCAAATCATGAGTAAAATTCTAAGCCCCTTCCCCAGAAAGCAATTCTGAAGAACGTTCCAAAGTCGGTTGAGGTTCCTCCATGGAAGGCTGTCTTGTCATTCTATCTGTCTAACTTCCCTGGCCCCACTGCTCAGCTGCCCCCATCTTTCTCCAGCTTAACCCCAACTTTACCCCAGTGACCAAGGTCTGCTGGTTTTACTGTTAGCCCAGACAGACAGAAAAGCTCTTGAAGAATACAGGGTTTGCTATTAATAGATGTAATAGGGGCCAGTCAGAGGCAAGGCAGCCAAGCAAGGAGATCTGTCAGCCTGGATTAGAGTTCCAGCACCTGGGAGGTAGGGTTTATTTATAAATAAAAGTAGACAGCAAAAATGTCTGGCCCCACATGGGCCCCTGGTGTCTGGGAAGGCTTTCATGGATTGAAGTCCAAAGGCTTTTCCCAGCTGTCCTCCAAACACAGAAGCAAACTTTTTTTTTCTTTTTGGAACTGGAATTAACAAAAGGGACACTTGTTTCAGCCAGGACAAGAACACAGGCCTTCCTCACGTTGTGAGAGTATCTTTCCCCCATAGAGTTCAAAACCCACTTCCAAATAGAAGGTAGTATGGTACCATGGAAAGCGTGATGGATTTGGAGTCAGAAGAAGTGTTCCTGGGTGACCTCCAGCTACCTACTCAACCTATCTAGGACTCAGTTTCCTTATTAGCAAAATGAGGAGGCTGGATTTGATTGGTGTTTCTTACTTAATATTGGGATGGCCCTAGGAGTCCCTAGGTAGATTTCAGGAATCTGTGAACTAGAAAAAAACTGTAAACTGAAAAAAAAGGTTACTTCTTTGCTTCATATAATTGGTTTCCTTGATAATTCTCTGTATTTTATTTTGCATATTTAAAAATGTTTAAGGAGGCATCCTGTAGTCTTCCCTAAATGGTCCAAGGGGATCAAAATAAGTCATGTTGATCATGAGCTCAGTGGCCCTTTTCAGCTCTAATCAATAATCCTGTGACTGAGATTCCAGAGTTAAATTATTACAGGATCTTCTCTGGTTTTTGATCCTTTCTTTCTGCTTTCCTATTAGGACCTTATTAGGACACTTCAGTATGATGATATATCCACCCACATAAGTAGTCAAATTTCTGAGTAAGGAAGTGTTTGTTGGACTTGTAGTCAGGAAGACAAAGTTCAGCTCCTGGTCTTCATACTTATTAGACATTTGACCATGGACCAGTTATAGCATCTATTTGAGCCTCAGTTTTTCCATCTGTTTAGTGCTTAGTAATATTTATGAGGGACAATATGGCATAGTAGATAGAATGGGATTGAAGCCGAGAAGACCAGGGTTCTCATCTCCCCTCTGCCACAGGTTGGTTGTGTAACCATGGACAAGTCACATAGCTTCTCAGGGAACTCTCTAAGATGATAATTTTACAAGGAAGTTGCGAACTGCATTGGTGAGTACAGTTTTCATGAAGGGAGTTCCCTACTTTGCTGTAATCTCAGATCTAGACCTAATGACACCCAGTCTATCTCATAGTGTTACTGTGAAGAAATCACTTTGTAAACCTCAAAGGGTCATACACTTGCAAGTTATCATTTAAACCCAATTCTACGTGCAGTCTCTTTCCTCATCATAAGCAATATACAGAAATGTCAGATCCAAATCTCTTCTTTACCCTTTAGAGTAACTGATAATCCCACAAATTGTACTTGAGACTGAGAGACAATGAAATGTTTAACAAGATTCACTCATCAACCACACTTTTCAAATATTTGAAGTCTGGAACTGTATTACATCATAACATTTGCTGCCAAGTTCAGTGATAGAGGAGACTAGAGATTTACTTCATTCCAACAAATCAATGAAAGGGAAAAAAACATCTTCATGGAGGCATTATCTGTATAGCTGTGTTCCTAGTACTGAATAAGTCAAAGGAGATTTGCCTTAAGTCTAAGGCTGCTATGTGGCACAGTGGATGAGCACTGGGTTTGGATTGAATCCAAATTCAAACCCAGCCCCAAATAATTGCCTACATGTAGGCAAGTCACTTAGTCTACTGGCCTCAGTTTCCTCAACTGTCAAATGGGAATAATGATAGTGCTTACCTCCCAGGGTTGTGAGGTATTAAATGAGATTATATTTGTAAAGTGCTTAGCACTGTGCCTGGTACATAGTAGGGGTTTAAGTGCTTATCTCCTTCCATAATCCCTGCTTTTGATAAACTGTGTGGATTTGGAGTCAGAGATGAATCTGAGTCCTATGACCTTGCTTGAGTCATTTAATGTCTAGAGCCTTGGGTTCCTCATCTGTACATCTGGGTTGCACAAGATGCCTTCTATGTCCTATTTCAGCCCTAAATCAATGAAGCTAAGTGTGAAGTAGCAAAGACTTATTTGAATCCTGGCTCCCACAACAGCTGTGGGACCGGTTGTGAGCTGTTTGACTTCTGAGGCTCAGTTTCCCCCTCTTATATGATGGAAAAGATAGTTCTTATAGTTCTCATCTCATAGGGCTGTCATTCACAAAACACTTTTGAAAACTTTAAAATACCATAGAAATATAAGTTGTTATTATTTCTACCCTCTGATCTCAAATATTCCAAAGGATGGGGATCCCCACCAATTTCCCCGAAGTGCTGTGGTCCTGTTTCATAATCCAACAGTTCTCTTTGTCAGACTATTTCCCCAATATATTCAACCTTTTGACTCCCTTCCCTTCTAATTATATTGCCTTGTGCTATATATAACTCCTCCTCCTCCTCCATGGTGTCAGGTAATAGAAGCCCTTTGCCATTCCCTACTCACTAACATTCAGTGGAATTATCCATGCTTAACTCCTCTTGACTTCTTTCCCATCAAATTCCTTTATCCTCCCCCACTCTGAACCCCACCTCTGTTTCTCACTCCCTATCACCCTTCTTTGAATTCCTTCTTCCTTGTGTTGAGGCTAGCAAAATTAAAGTGGTATTCCAGACACTATCTCTTCTGAGCCACCCAGAGACAGACCGTCACCTTCGTGCTCTGTGATTCAATGACGAAGTGTTCATGGCCAAAAATAGGCTTGGCCTTTCATGCTACCATCTCACATTGCAAACCAATCCCTAATTTGCTGCCCAAAATCACCCTACTTTACTTTTGGCATTACTGCTTTCCAGGTTTCTTCCACCCATTGAGCAGATGTGTTTCAACCTTTTTTGTCTTCAGAGAGTGTGTCCCTCCCTAGTAGAGATGAAAAAAAAAATGCGCTTTATCATGCTTGTTTCAAAAAAGCCCTAAATGTTTTCACCAATGCTCCATGTCACTCCTCTTGAAGAAAAAAAAAAACAAGGAAGGGTTAGGGATTGACAGTTTGGGATTCTATGAGATTTTTGTGTGTGTGTGTTACATTCATTTTCACAAAATTTTGGGTTCCAAATTTTCTCCCCTTTTATCCCCTCCCCCCACCCCAATACACTGGGCAATCTAATTTCCCCTATCACCAATCTGCCCTCTCTTGTATCATCCCTCCCTTCTCTTCTCCCCATCTTCTATTTTGTCCTGTAGGGTCAGATGACTTTCTATTCCCCATTAGCTGTATTTCTTATTTCCTAGTAGCAACAACAATACTAAACAGTTGTTCCTCAAACTTTGAGTTCCAAATTCACCCCATCCCTCCCTCCCCACCCATTCCCTTTGGGAAGGCAGGCAACTCAATATAGGCCATATCTGTGTAGTTTTGCAAATGACTTCGAAAATAGTCGTATTGTGTAAGACTAACTGTATTTCCCTCCATCCTATCCTGTCCCCCATTGATTCTATTCTGTCTTTTCATCCTGTCCCTCCCCGAGTGTTGACTTCAAATTGCTTCCTCCTCCCATTGCCCTACCTACCATCACCCCCCCTTGCTTATCTCCTTCTCCCCCACTTTCCTGTATTGTAAGATAGGTTTCATACCAAAATGAGTGTGCATTTTATTCCTTCCTTTAGTTGAATGTGATGAGAGTAAACTTCATGTTTTTTTCTCAGCTCTCCTCTTTTTCCCTCCACTAAAAAGTCTCCTGCTTGCCTCTTGAATGAGACATAATTTACCCCATTCCATTTGACCCCCTTTCCTCCTCACTGTTTACCTTAATTTCTTTTAAGATATGGTCCCATCCTATTCAATTCACTCTGTGCTCTCTGTCTGTGTGTGTGTGTGCGCATGTGTGTGTGTATGTGTGTGTGTGGTCCCACCAACTACCCAAAAGTTTTAAGAGTTACAAATATTGTCTTTCCATGTAGGAATGTAAACAGTTCACTTTTGGTAAGTCCCTTATGACTTCTCTTTACTGTTTACTTTTTCATGCTTCTTTTCATTCTTGTGTTTGAAAGTCAAATTTTCTTTTCAGCTCTGGTCTTTTCATCAAGAATACTTGAAAGTCCTCTGTTTCATTGAAAGACCATATTTTCCCCTGAAGTATTACACTTAGTTTTGCTGGGTAGGTGATTCTTCATTTGAGTCCTAGTTCCTTTGATTTCTGGAATATCCTATTCCACGCCCTTCAATCCCTTAATGTAGAAGCTGCTAGATCTTGAGTTATCCTGATTTTATTTCCACAATACTGGAATTGTTTCTTTCTAGCTGCTTGCAAGATTTTCTCCTTGACCTGGGAACTCTGGAATTTGGCCACAATGTTCCTAGGAGTTTCTCTTTTTGGATCTCTTTCAGGCAGTGATCGATGGATTCCTTCAATACTTATTTTGCCCTCTGGTTCTAGAATCTCAGGGCAGTTTTCCTTGATAATTTCATGGAAGATGACGTCTAGGCTCTTTTTTTGATCATGACTTTCAGGTAGTCCCATAATTTTTTTTCCATTGAGATATTTCACATTCTCTTCCATTGTTTCATTCTTTTGGTTTTGTTTTATGATTTCTTGGTTTCTCAGAAAGTCATTAGACTCCATCTGTTCCATTCTAATCTTGAGAGAACTATTCTCTTCAGCGAGCTTTTGAACCTCTTTTTCCATTTGGCTAATTCTGCTTTTGAAAGCATTCTTCTCCTCATTGGCTTTTTGAACCTCTTTTGCCAATTGAGTGAGCCTATTTTTCAAGGTGTTATTTTCTTCAGCATTTTTTTGGGTCTCCTTTACCAAGGTATCGACCCGTTTTTCATGCTTTTCTTGCATCTCTCTCATTTCTCTTCCCAGTTTTTCCTCCACCTGCCTAACTTGATTTTCAAAATCCTTTTTGAGCTTTTCCATGGCCTGACCCCACCGGACATCCACCTGGGATGTCTGGGATACAGAGGCCCCCACCTCCACATCTTTCCCTGATGGTAAGAATAGTTCCTCATCATCAGATTTGAAAGGCAGGAACATCTGTACCCCATCAAAGTAGCTTTCTATAGTCTTATTTTTCTTCCCTTTTCTGGCCCTTTTCCCAGCCAGTTACTTGACTTCTGAGATTCCTGTCCACCCCTGCCTAGATCCGCCCAGCTAGTGCTTGGAGTCTGAGATTCAAATGGGCTTTCTGAGGCAGGCGTGGCTGCTATTCAATGTGAGCTTAAGTTCTGGTGCTCAGGTGGGGGCAGGGCTACCTCCCAGGCTCAGTTCCCTCAGGGGCTTTATGCAGAGACCTTCTGTAATGGAGTGGGTAGGGGCAGGGCCATCTCCCAGGCTCAGTTCCCTCAGAGGGTTTATGCAGAGACCTGAACTTCTGCCTGCTGCTCGGGGAGTCTCGGCCTGCTGCCGCTGCCTCTGCCACTGCCTCTGCCAATCCCTCCCTGCTGCCTCCCAAGGAGGCCCGAGTCACAGGCTCCCCTCTCGGCCAGCACAGACATCTCTCTCACTGACCTGTAGTGCCTGTGGGCGCAGGGACCTTCCCGGCCGCTGGAGATTCTGTCCCTGAAGCCTTCTCAGATCCGCTCCTCTGGGGCCATGCGGCCAGGGCAGCACAAGGGTGAACTCCACTTTCCGGGGCGTGACGGACCCCTGGGGACGCCTCTCCAAGGCTCTCTGGAACAGAAATCTTTTCCACTGTGTTTCTGCAAGCCTTGCAGTGCTCCAGAATTTGTGGGGAGTTCATCTTGCAGGAAATATATGGGCTGTGGGTTCAGAGCTAGCATACGTGAGTCTTTCTACTCCGCCATCTTGGATCCACCCCTGCTATGAGATTTTTTTCCCCAAAAAATCAAGGACTGGAATTTCCATAAAAATGTCCTCCATTAGTGCTTTAATTGAGGACCATTGGCCTTATAAAGTCTACCTTAAGAAGAATACTATAGACTTACAAACCAAACTCTCAAGCAGATCCAAAGTTCTAGCAAGACTATATTTCCTTATTGCATAATAATTTAGCCTCGCAGTAAGACCACAACCTGCTAATAAGAGCTCACAGTGTGGCTTTTCTAAGCTTATCTCACATGACTCCCCTCACACACTCCGTTATCCATCTGATCCATTCACCAGAACCCTTAGATTCTACCTTCCCTTTGAGTTTGCTATTTCTCCTCCCCTTTATATTGAGTTTTCTATTTTTCCTCCATTTCACTACTAAACCCTGAAAAAAGCTATTTATTTGGTTGCTTTTTTTCTTCCCTTCCCATTTATGTCTCATGGCATCCCAACTCACGACTCCACTGACACTTCCCTCTGGGTCACCAGTGATCTCTTAAATGCTAAATCTGAAGGACCTCTCCTCATCTTCATCCTCTTTGACCTCTCTGGTACTTGGTGCTGCCTGCTGCCCTCTTCTCTCACACACTCACTCCTTCCTATCACTGTTCTCTCCCATTATCCCACCTGGGTGACTAATCCTTTCTGATGCTTCATCATCCACAAACTTCTCCCAACTTTGAATGGTCCCAAAGGTCCTGTCCTGGGCCCTCTTTCCCCTCTCTCTCACTTAGTAACTTCATCAACTTTCCTAAGTTAATGATCATCTCTATGCAAATGCCTCATAGGTGTGTGTGTGTGTGTGTGTGTGTGTGTGTGTGTACAAATACGTGTGTGTGTATAAATACGTGTGTGTGTATAAATATGTGTGTACATCTATAAACATACAAAGTGTGAAAATGTATATGTATAAACACACACACATATATGCAGACCTAGTCTCTTTGCAGAGCTTCATTTCTACATCACCAGTTAACTGTCTGTTGAACATTTAAACCATATACTCCATAGACATCTCAAATTCAAAAAAAAAAAATTAGTCTTTGCCCTAAAACCCACTACTTCTCCATTAAGAGCATCGTTATATTTCCTGTGCCAGGCACTTTTTCACAAATATTATCACATTTTATCATCCCAACAATCCTGGAAGGAAGATGCTATTATCCTCATTTTACAGTTGAGGAAAACAGAAGTTAAGTGACTTACCCAAGGTCATGCAGACAGTATGCATCTGAACTGAGATTTGCACTCAGGTCTTCCTGATTCCAGGTCTAATGCTCTTTCCATTGGATCACCAAGCTGCCCTATCCTACTTACATTACTTTGCCTCCTCACTCTCCCTCATCCTATACATCCATTCAGTTAGCAAATATTATATCTGTCTTCACAACATCTCTCATCTCCAACTCTTTCTTTTTATTCATATGTCCACCATAATTAAGATGGCCTTATCTGCTCTCCCCTAGACTATTGCAATAGCCTCTAAATGGTCCCTCTGCTTCAAGTCCCTCCCCTCTCCAATACATCTTCCACACAACTGTCAGAGAGATTTTCCTAAATAGGCTTGATCAGTCACAGTCCTATTCATCAAGACAAGACTGTCTCTTCTTGGAAAAAAAATATGCATTCCTCTGTTTCCTCTTCACGACCAAGCTCTAACTTATTTTTTCAGCTTTATAAAGTATTACTTTTCTTCCCACTTTCTATGGTACAGCAAGATTGTTGTCCTTCCTGTCCCTCACATCTCCCATCACCATGCCTTTGCATTGACTGTCTCTCATGACTGGAATGTACTCTTTCCTCATCTCTGCTTCTTAGAATCTGTCATTTCCTTTGAGATTCAGCTCAAGCATCATTCTTTACATGAAAACTTGCCCCTTCCTAAAATTCCCTTTTATTTATTTTATATGTATGTATATATGCATAAACATATGTATAAGTACACATACTTATACACACACATATATATGGAGATATATATATATATATATATGATCTCCTTGTTTATGTAAGGTTGTTTTCCACCAATAGAAGGCAAACTTCCTGAGAGCAAGGACTTTGTGATTTTTGTCTCTGACTCCCAGCTCCTAGAACGATATGTGGTCCTAAATAGATGATTAATAAATGCTCTCCCACATGCCTTTGCTCGGGCAGTCCCCCATGCTTACAATCCATGCTCTCCTCATCTCCACCTCTTAGAATCCCTAACTTTGTTTAAACAAGGCTCTCATCATGTGCTGACTTCTCTAATGGGAGATTAGATTTAATTTGACATACAATTAGACATAAATAACATAATTTAACATACAACTGCCTCTTATAGTCTTCATTGTTAATGTTTTTACCCTCCTCAAAATGTTGGATACAGCTTACCTATTTATAAGTTATATTCCATGGTGCTTCTTTTCTCAAATTCATTTTGAACTTAAAGACAAAAAGACCAAAAAAAAATCCATGAACACTGTACAACATAGAGGTTTCAATGTAAAATCATGAATTTCCATTTCAGTTGGTTTACTTTTAAAAACCAAACACAACTATGTCATAAATACTACACACTGATTTCAAAGCTACCCTGCTTTTCTGGGCTTTGAATGGATGCTTCTTGAGGGCTTGAACTGTTTTGGATTTTGTCCCTGTATCTTCTCAATCTATTACATTGTCATAAACATCGTAAGAGCTTAATAAATGCTTGTCAGACAGGATTGGGTAGATTCCCATCAGTGTGTTTCGTCCTTTGTTCTCAAAGAGGACCACGACATCAAGATGATGACATGACATGCAGTTGACTTTTGAGTAAGGGAGGAAGGGCTGTACAAGGTCATCAGCCTCACTTTCTCCTCCAGAGCCATCCAGGTCAAGTGGACTGATATTCATCAAGAGAACTGGAGATGTCTCAGGATGCGATGGGACACCCTTACATTTTAGGAATGAATAGGCCTCTTTAAGTAGTTAATCAAGGGATGACCCCTTTAAAAAAAATCAAACTGGGAGGGGAAGACCCTCAGGATTCCTGGGTAAAATAGAAACAGTTACTAGTTAATGTAAAGACAAAATACACTGCCATCACTGAGGACGGAAATGACTTAAATAAAGTGTTATAACTAAAGGATCCTTCTCCACACCTCAGGAGAAGTTGCCACATTTGGTCATTCCCAATCCCTCCTTGATTCCTTCTGACCTTCTCCCCAAAGTCTATACTGGCTAGATCCCTACACTCTCCAATAACCTCTCCTGGCTTAGCATGTCTGCTTTTAACATACAACTGCCTCTGGCCCTGGATAAGACCATAGCTATAAGCCAGGTTCCTGCTCCTATGTGTTTTAGGGACCTCAATGGTCCTGACAAGATTCAGGTTTCCATGTTGCACCTGTTCACATAAAATGACCCTAGGGAAGAGGAAAGATTAGAATAACAGTGAAAGGGCTTTACCAAGGGGCTCTTGTGACCCAAAGCAATCACTATGTGCACCTGACCTCACCCCTGCCCCTAGATCCTTGATAGGTACAGCAATGTACTTCTTCCACTAAACTAATTCAATTCAATCATTTCTGAAGCATCTACTGTGTCCTATGAATTGGAGAAACAAAGAGAAAATTAACACAGTCCTTACCTTTAGTATCTTAGTTCTACTAGGGAAAGAAGATATATACCCAAATAAGTAAATACAAAATAGGTACAAGATAAATACACAGTAATTCTGAGGCAAGATTGGAAAGCGGTCATGACTGAGGAAATGAGGGAAAGACTCTTGTATGAAGTAGCATTGGAGTTAAGGATCCCAGCAGGAAGAGGTGAGAAAGGACAGCATCCATCGCCTATGTCTAACAGGTGATGAGTTTCCTTGAACTTGGAAAAGTTGGTCTTTAGACAACAGACACATAGTCTGCCATTATCACAGAAGCACAATATTAGAGTGGGGAGGGACTTTCAATGCTATCTCCCCAGTTTCCTTCTCCCCTACCCCATTTTGCCAATGACAAAACTGTGGTCCAAAGTAATGAAGTGACTTGACTAAAGTCCCACAAGCAATAAGTGGCCAAGCTGGAATTTGAATTCAGGTCCCTTTGATTCCAAAATCAGTCTTCTTTCCACTGCCCCACACTGTTGGTTGTTACTTAAATTTTTTTCTCTGCTTAGTGGGATTTTCCAGACATAACCTTCAAATCCCAGGGTCATCTCCACTTTATGATGAAGCAGGAGTTTAATGAAAGCATGGAAGTGGAAGAGGTTTTGGGTTTTTTTTAATATTCTGATAAGAAGTGCCATTACAAAGATTTTCTGTTTTGATTTCTCTCCAAAGCAGCAATTTGAGATAAGGGAAGGAGATGGTAATGGCAAAGAATAAGTGAGTTACTTTGATGCCATCATTAGACACTTAATTTACTGCCTTTCATCTAGGCAGAAGCCATTTTTTATGAGTTGTATCTCCCATGATGTCAATCACGGGTCATGTAGATAAATGAGACTCCATGGTCCACCTAAGAGGATAGACTGTAACCTGCAATGCATTGATGTGTTTCCTTTGGAGCCTCTCTGAGGTTGATTGGGTTGGTGAGGGCATGGGAGAAATATCCTGTGTGAGGAATATTTTGTAGACTACTTGTGAGAAGAGAGATACAGTAGGGTACATTGGACAGAGAGTCATCTTCAGATTTAGGAAGGTCTGGAGTCAAGTTCCACTTCTGACCTATACAGACTGTGTGACCCTGGGCAAGCTTCACCTCTCAGCGTCTGAGGCAATTGTCTAAAGTTATGCTTCAGAACAGTTGTTGATTTGCGTTGGTAGCATGATTTTCTTCATCCAGGAATGACCACATACCTTATATGATGTAATTAAGGGTCAAGCCAATAATAAAATAATAATACTTGTAAGGCTAGGGGAGCAATGGATATGTTCTAATTTCTCCTGGCAGGTTAGCATGGGACCCTTAAATCTTCTTGCCCCCCTCCAATATGTACAAAAATCTTTTCATAATAGCCCAAAACTGGAATGTCTACCTGTTGGGCAAATGCTAAACAAATGATGGTATATGAATGTAAAATATGATGAAATGAATATTTTCAGTGAATCCTCAGAAGGCTTCTAGAGTACATGGTTCAGAATAAAGAACTGGGAACATAATTTAAATAATGACAATAATATAAAGAAAAACAACTTTGAAAGACTCTAACATTATGATCAGTGCAATAATAAACCACAATTCTAGAAGCCCAAAGATGCAACATGCCACCTGTCTCCTGCCGAGAGATGGTGGACTTAAAATACAGAATAAGGAACACATTATTGGATATGAACAATGGGGAAATTTGGTTTTCTTGATGATGTATGTGTTATGCAGGTTTTCTTTTTGTTTTTTTTCAGTTGTTCAATTAGGAGGGAACAAAGGGAGTAAAAGATAATAAATTTAAATTCTTATAAAAATATTTTTTAAAGAAAAAATCTGCCTCCAAATTGAGAGGCAATATAGGTCAAACTCATCTTCAAGCCAACCACCGAGCAGCCCTGATGACACAACCCTGTCATAATGGTTCAATAGGATCTCAGGATTGTAGAGAGGCATAAAAGTCCCATGGATTTTGATAAGTCCATTCGATCAGCACTTGTAAATTACATCTATTTCCTTTCAATGTATGAAGTTTGAAACTGTTGTCTAACCATCATAATAAGAAACTCAGGCAGGAGCCGCCTCACTGTGGAATCTAATGAAGCCCAAAAGAGAGGCTCGGGACCTTTTACTGAAATTGCCCTAGGATAGAATCATCAAGTTTCCTGCAAATGTACCGTATTTGAAAAGCATCTCATCAGTCATCTTTTACCCTAAAATGAGAGAGGGAAGTGTCCCATATGCCCAGACAGGGGGCATTTTCTCTTTAGAGTTTACCAATAAGGTCATTTCTATTTCCAAAACTTTGGAAACATATACGTATATATACATATATGCTTACCGTGATGCTCACCATATTGTATGTGCATGTGTATGTATATGGTTGTGTATATGATGTGTATGTATATGCACATGGACAGCAACCCAACACTCTTGAGGATTTGTTTTCCACAGCATCTGAAGACACAATAACACTACCTCGGTGACTGCGGGTCCCAAATTACAGGGCTGTGACGCTCCCAGTAAGGACTCCATCAGCATTATCAGTGGGATATATACAGTACTGATGGTCCCTGGTTTTCCTTCCTGCTTTGAGCTTTGTGATATTATTGTCTTACCACTTCCCTTGCCCCTACCTCCCAACCACTCCTGCATAATGTTGTCTCCTACATAGATCTTCAACTGCCATTGCTTCCCTCACTCACATTATCTCACAATCGTGTTTATTATATACAATGTTGTCTCCCTGAATAAAATGTAAGCCTCTTGAAGGCAGGAGCTTTCGCTTTTGTCTTGGTGTCCCCAGCAGCTTGCATAGAATCTGGCATATAATAGAGTTTACCAAATATATGTTAAGTAATTAATCACTTCACAAGGATTCCATTAGGAGAGACATGGTGAAGTAGGCACCATCTTGCCATCAGAAAGATCTTTGTTTAATTTCTGGTTTTACTACTTGCTGGCTTTGTGACCTTGGCAAGGCACTTGTTCTAAATGGAAAAATGGAAATAATTAAAGCTGTCCTGCCTGTCTCACAAAGTTGTAATTGAGAGAAAGTATGAGAAGGGGTTCTGCTGTACCATACGTGCTACCTGTATAACCTTAAGCAAGTCACAACCTCTTGGTCTCAGTTTCTCCATTGGGAAAAAATAGGAAAGTTGGCCTAGGTATTCTTGAGAGTCCCTTCCATTTTTAAGTCTATGATCCAATGATCTGTGCTGTTGGAGTGAGTATCTGATTCTGAAATATGCTACTAAAGGAACTCTATCATTGCCCCAGCTGCTTTCACATGCCATTTGGCTGGGGAAGTCCACTATCAAGTTTCCAGTCTCTAATGTGCTCAGTAAAACAGATGATGGCTAAGGACTTTAGGTCCTGAAACTCCTCTCTCAGACCACTGGAATAAGCACATTTAGTTTGCCAAAGTGTCTACCACAGGTCTCAAGTTGCTATTACTTGTTCCAAGGGTTGGGGTGAAAAGGTGGAAGGAGAAATTCCTGGACTCTGGAAGGAGGAAGAAAGGGAAAGAGAAAAGGGAATTCTAAAGAGAGAAACAGAGACAGGGAAACAGAAAAATGAAAACAGAACCAGAGGCAGAGATGGGGACAGAGAAAAGAGAGATAGAAACACACAGACAGAAAAAGAGAGATAGCTGGAGAGAGAGATGCAGAGAGACACAGAGACAAAGATATACAGAGACAGAGGAAAAGAGAGACAGGGACACAGAGAAAACCTACCAAGGACATCAAGAAAGACAGTGAGACAGAGAGAGTCTGTCAGCTTTTATAGAAATGGAAAGAGTCAACTCCTGACAAGAGTCTATCCCACTAGTAAGTCAGTCAATAAACATTTATCAAACACCTAAGCCAGGCACTGTGTTAAGTGCTGGGGGAATGATGAGTCAGCAGTGCAACTCTTTCATTTCATGCCCAAGGAAACTGCAATCAACAAAAATGACTTATCCAAGATCATATGTACATTCACAGCTTGTTGGTAACAGAACTGGAACTGGGACTTTGACCCACATCTCTTGGCTACCACTCTAGTGGTCTCTACACTGTACAATCCTACCTTCCAAAACTCATCTTAAGTTCTCAGACCTTGAGTGGTCCTCAGATTGGCTCTATAGAGTGCTAGACATGGAATAAAGATGATTTGAGGTCAAATCCTGCCTCAGATACTTAGCTATATGACCCTGAGCAAGTCACTGAATCTCACTCGATTTCCTCATCTATAAAATAAGGGTATTGGACTTTATGGCCTCTAGATTCCTTTCATGCCCTAAATCTATGATCCTATGACCCAGTCAGAGGTGAAGGGTGCCAGCAAAGGAAGAACATCTATATGCCCATGGTTCTGGGGGGAACGCAGCTATCAAAAGAGGTCAATGATTCTTTGGACCTAAAAGTGTCAGGATCAGACCTCCAGGTGGGACTTGGTCATCTTTGACCAATTGTCATCTTCTAGGTCCTTGGGTGCAGCCTTTTGACTGAGTCCAAATTTTACAGAACAAATTCTTTCAGTAAGGGGATTTGTTTTGTGAAGTTTGGATTCAATCAAAGGGCCACACTTGAGGACTTAAAGGGCCTCGAGGCTACAGGTTTCCCACCATTTAAGGACAAAGGATGGATGGGGAACTTTTTGTGTTGAGTGCTCAGACTTGTAAGAAACTCAAGAAGTGATTGAGGAGAAGTGAACTGGTGCATAGATCAGAAAAAGCAAAGAGTCAATTACGTTAGCTGAAATTCAGTAAGTGATGAACAGATGAATGAGTGCCAGGAAGCACTAGGGCCTAAGCAGAGTCATCCAGCCTCCACACAAGAGGCTGCTGCCTAGCCTTCATCTCATACCACTTACCGGATTCGAGCAATTTTTTACCCCCTCCTCGGCTATTTTTTAGGGAAAGAATGCCCAGGGAAATGCAGGATAATCAGGAATGTGGGACATATGTGCCAGTCAATTCATTGGCAAATATGTATTAAGTGCCTGTTAGATTCTAGGTGAGGGGTCGTTTGGGGAGAATGAAGAGATGTCTTGCCTTTGAATTAAAAAGACCCGGATTCAAGTCTCACTTCCGACCTATAAAGGGCTGTGTAACCCCCAGATCAAGTCACTTGTTTTTCGGCGCCTCTAGGCAACACAGGCTATATGTTATAGATAATCACTAATCTACATTAGTTAAAAGTACTTTCTCTTCAGGAATGTTCTAAATCAAAAAAAAATCACAAAGAAATCAGGCCCCTCTGCCATCATAAAATTTGTGCCAGATAACTGGGAATGACAATTGTGCAATGACCCTCGTGCCTGGAATGCCCTCTTTCCCCTCTCACACTTGTTGAATTCCCCTCTTTCCTTTATAGCACTACTCAAATGCCACCTCTTACATGAAACCTACCAGGATCCCCTCATTCAAATCTGACAAGAAGCTTTCTCTCACATCACTGTTACACATTTTTCAGATGCTATTGTATATTGGGTTGTTACTGGTTTGTTTTTTTTTTAACATATCATCCTAAGTAGCTTTCAGTGTGATCTTGGGCAAGTAATTTCACCTCTGTTTCCCCATCTGTAATATTAGGGGGCTGAACTAAATTATCCCTTAGAGTTCTTTCAAATTTAATTGCTAAGATCTATGATCATACTATCCCACTAGATTATAAACTTCATGGAGAAGGGGCTATGTCTTGTCTAAATTTTGTGCTTCATTGCACACTTAACACAGTGCTCTGCACGCAGTAGGCATTTAAGTCTGGTGACCTGTTGAATCAAATATGATTCTTAACCTGAGATCTATGAACTTTTAAAAAAACATATATTTTGGTAACTACATTTCAGTAAAATTAATTGCCATTGTAGTTCTATGTATTTTATTTTTTGCACTAAAAATAATTGCTTTTGAAGGGCTTTATAGACTTCACCAGACTGCCAAAGAGGTGCATGATACAAAAAAGATGAAGAATCCCTGGTCAATTATATAAAGCTGCCTAGCTCTAGAATGTGTCCTCCATAAACTAAATATTTGTGAATACTTATTTCATTCTAATTACTACCACTATACCTTCCTCCAAGTAGAATGCATTTCTGGCATCCACTTCTCTCATCACTGGCTTCTGATCAAGTCTGTCACCATCACCTTGGAATGATCCATCCACCCAGGACTGACCATGAGACTTCAAGGAAATCCAAAGTAACTTTTTATCAGGAACAGTTCTAGGGGTACATATAAAGCCACGTAGGTTCCTCAGAAATAATATAGTAGACACTAAGAAGTACCTGCATCAACTTCCCCAGAAATTTTTGAAGGAAGGTGTTTGGGAACAGTGTATTAATGTTGTTTTAATACATTGTTGACAGAGCTGTTGAATGGAGCCAAAAGTTTTGGGAAACCATCTGGAATGATGCAAAAGTCACTAAACAATTTAATGCCTTTTAACCCAATGCTCAAAATCAGAAAATATGAGTATGTATGTGAGTATATGCAGTGTGTATGTATGTATGTGTGTGTATGTATATAATGACACCATTTGTAGTAAGCAAAAAAAAAAACCAACCTAGAAACAAAATGTGTGCCAGTTGACTGGAGAGAGTAGCTAAACAAATTATGGCCCATAAATGTGGGGGGCGGGATATAACTAATATATGGAATTCATTTAGGAAAGCTTTTGTGAATTGGCATGATGTAAAGTAAGCAGAACCAAAGAAACAATGAATGAAAAAGTGGTCATTAAGTGCCTACTGTGTTGTTCTAGGTGCTCAAGTACTAGGTGCTCAAGATGCAAATACAAAAAAGGAAGCAATCCCTACTCTCAAATGTTATCAATGTACATAGTAACCACTGTACTGTACATGAACACTAAGCTTAACTGCAGGAACCGAGCTTAGTACCAGAAAAAAAGGTGATGAAGCAGGCTTCCCTACTCTCCATAGAGAGGAAGAGAACTGAGATATAGAACATCTTAAGCAGATTTTGCATAACTTTATTTTTTTATACAAGTGAGGGTTCCAATTGTAAGGAGGAATCAGAAAATGAATGATTGTTTTTTAAAAAGTCATCAATAAAATTTTTGAAAAAGAATCTATGAATAGGATTGCAGAATCATGAAATACAAGACTTGTAAGATTCCCCAGCCCTGAGAAATCCCCAAGATCCTTTCACATCTTAGCAATTTCATCTGAATGTTCCTCGTTCCGTTTCATCTCCCGGTAAGCAATTACAGCCCTGTTTTGGCAGAATAACGTAGACAGATCATTTCCTGGATCGCCAGATCTCAACTCCAGATGCTTAAATGATGTCATTTTCACACTTTTTAAGGAAGTATTGTGAATCATTGTTAACAGATGTGGGTCTTCAAAAATAAACACAAGTCTACCCACCACACCTTTATCACTGAGTGGAAGTCATGGATCCATAGGGTAAGAGGTTCATACCAGCTTCCCTTAAGATTATTCCAGCATCACCCCAATCCTAGGAGATGGACACATGGAATATTGTCATTGGCCACTAAAGGCCCATGTTCCCTGGAAATATAGATTTGTTATACTCAAAGCAATACTGAGGCAAGGCTTCCTGTGATTACTGGGTGTTCCATGACATTTACTACTGAGTAGTCTTTGAAAGATACAGGGCACTGCACACAGTCACACCAAGACTGATACGAAGCTTTTGAGTTGATTCATCAGTACTTTAGGGATCATTTAGATCCTTCATTCTTATGCTAGAGAAGCATTGGATCCAAGCCTAGATCCTTACAGAGACATTCAGGGGTACACTTGGAGTCTGAGCTGACTTTCCAAAAGGGTCAGTAGCCAGAGTCACACACACACACACACACACACACACACACACACACATACACACACACATACACACACATACACACACACACACACACATACGCACACACATACGCACGCACATACGCACACACACACACCTACACACACACATACACACACACACACACACACACACACGGACTGAGAGAGAAGTGAAAAGACACTTTAGATCACTACGGCCAAGCTCTGAAAGCTTCCTAGGGTCTTGCCTGCCCCTTTGGTATTCTCACCCACGCACTGCCTCACAAACTTGACTTAGTAAGATAGGATAGCCTGACAGTCAAACACCGGGACTGACAATGCAAACCTAGCTTACGCAATCCCTCCACATAAGCATGGGCAGAGCCACTGGAGTTTGTCACAGGTATTTTCAGGCCCCTTTCGAGAGGATATTCTCCCAGATACAGAGCACCAGCATATCCATCTCCAACAGTCTGAAATGGAAGGCAGCTCCCCAGTAGGAAAAGAGACCTTGGGAGGGCCAAGCTCATGCAAAGGTGGCCAATAAGGAATCATCCAAAAGAAAAACAGGGTAGGGGAAGCATAAAACCTGGGATTGAGTTCCAGTGCCAAAGTTTCCTAGCTGGGAAACTCCCTCTTCTGAGCTGTAGCCTCTTCATATCTTGGATACGGGTATGGGCATCTAGGTGGCATAGTCAACAGAGCAGTGGATAGCCTGCCTGGCCTTCAGTCAGGAAGACTCATCTTCCTGTTCAAATCTGGTCTCAGACACTTCCTAGCTGTATGACCCTGGGCAAGTCACTTAATCCTCTTTGCCTCAGTTCCATCATCTGTAAAATGAGTTGGAGAAGAAAATGGCAAACCATTCCAGTATCTTTGCTAAGAAAACCCTAGAGTCCCAAAGAATTAGACATAACTGAAATGATTCATGACACCAACCACAAAATATAATACATATCTTGGAACAATACTTACAATACATACCTTGCAGAGATGCTGTGTGGGAAGCCCTTTCCAAACTGTACAACACTAATAACATAAAATCACAGATTATTATTTGAGAAGTTAACAATATTACCCTACCTCCCCCGAAAAAAAATTCCTGAAAATTCCATCATTCGAATTTATTATTTTGGGGGAGGAGGGGGATTAAGGCACAATCTCCAAGTATAAAAATGCAGATACTCCTGAAAGCCTGTGAGGACATGAGCTTCTTATGTGAAGAGGAAAACTTAGAATGGAGACTGACAGTCTGGAGATGTCTCCAAGATAGGCTATAAATGGACATCCTGGAAGCCTGGGAGAGGTGATGATCCACCATATCAGCTTAAGTTCCACCTTCTACAAGAAACCTTTCCCTATTCCCCTTAATGGGCGGGCATGTTTTCTCTCTGGGATTAACTCCAATTTTTCTTGTATACATTTTGAGTTGTTTTCATGCTACCTCCCTCATTCGATTGCACACTCCTTAAGGGCAGAGTCTGTTTCTGCCTTTCTTTGTATCCCCAGCACTGGTCCCTTGCACATAGGAGGTCCTTAAAGGCTAGTTCACTTGACTATGGGGTTCCCCTGGGATGGAGATTAGGTCTTTCTGGCACAGTGGATAGAGTGCCTAGACTGGAGTCAGGAGATCCTGAGTTCAATTCTGGCCTCAGACACGTACTAGCTGCATGACCCTTGGAGAGTCACTTAACCCTGTTCGTTTCAGATTCCTCTTTTGCAAAATGGGCATGAGAAGGAAATGGCAAACCACTCCAGTATCTTTGCCAAGATCCTCCTAATGGAGTCATGAAGAGTCAGGCACGACCGAACAACCACAAAGACATTAAGAAGGAAAGGAGGGGACAAGCTTTAGTTGACGCTGGCTGTCAGGGAAAGAGCGAGGAAAAATTAAAATCGTTCAGTGATGGAGAGCTAACAAAGATCGAAACTTAGTTATTTTCTGGGATTTGGAGTGTTCCAGGACTTACAGATGAAAACTAAAGGCAGGTCTGACAGACAAAAATGTGAGTTATTGAGTCTGTCTCCATGAATTTGGGGAAGGACCTGCCATAGGAAAGTGAGAGGAGGTAAATAACAGGGGATGGGCGCCTTGGGGGATGTCGTGGAGTGCCTGCCCTTGCATGCAAACCCCAAGCATCAGGGTACAGGCAAGGAGATGAAACCAAGAGTCTGTGGGCTAGTGCCCCCCACAAAGGGCAGAGCAGCTCAAAGCAAGCAATGATGAAAAAGGAGTCTTTGTCTGATACACCTGAGCTGAATGAACAGTGTAAGAGCAATTCCTATTGGAGCAAAGGTTTGAATAAAACTCTGAAGCTGTTGTATTAGAATAATAAATTAAATGAGCATTAATTAATTAGAATCATAGAATTCTTCTATTTTAAGGAGCTTTAGAGTCACCTAATATAACCTATGCCCAAAAATGTCCCACCTCCAATATCCATTCAATATATGAAAAGCATTGTATTGGATGCTGAAGATTAAAAGGTGCTCATCCCTCCCCTCAGGGAGCTTCCATTCCACTGTGGCAGATACACCATACACACAGTGATGAATATAATAGAAACAATGTACCTGTACATGTAATTGGGGGCAAAGGATAAATCCAGACAAAGCCAAGCCAGTTTAGGAAAATCAGACTGAGAGAATACTTGTTCCTAAGGGAGGGAAGAGAAAAGGAGTGAGAGAAAATATGCCTTGATAGAAGAAGATTCTGAGAAATAGAAATGAGGAAGGAGTGAGTGTTCTAGGCAGAAGGGCTGGCCTGAAAGCATGGACAAAGCGCAAGAAGCATATCAAGCTCAGAAAGGGAAAAGAAGAGGATGAAGAATTTATACAGCACCTACTGTGTGCCAGACACTACTATACTGAGCATTTCACAAATATTATCTCATTTCATCTTCAAACCAATAGAGCCCTGGCCCTAGAGTCCAAAAGACTTGAATTCAAAGCTAGCCTCAGACACTGTGACCCTGGGTAAGTTACTTAACCTCTGTTTACTCATCTCTAAAATGTGAATCATAACAACCCTTACCTAGAAGAGGCCAGATTTGGACAGCACTCCACTGTGACTAGATTGAAGTGTGCATGAAGAGAAAGGATAGATATTGAACCTGTGGTTTCATTGGTATAAGGAATTCCCAGTAAGGAAATTGCCTCTATCAAAGGAGATCAATGACCTTGTGTAACATCTCACAGAACTACCTTAGGGTTTACCCAGGCTCCTACAACTGGGGTGAGTCTGAGAGAAATTTGAACCCTGGTCTTCCTGGATTCAAAACCAGTTCTCTGGACTCTGCCATGATGCATGAAGGAAAAGAATACAAAAAACAAAAGGGTTGTAAAGATAAGTCAGAGCTGATTATCAGGGTACGAAATGGGATAGGCAATAGGGCTCCCCCAAAGGTTTTTAATCAAGATAATGCCACCTTCAGGAGTGGTCACCATGCCTGACTGCAGACCTCCACTGATGGAAAAATGGAGTTTGCCCTTCATTCTCAGAGGGGACTGTGACATCAGGGAGGTGATGTCGTGATATGTACGTGAATTGGATTTAAGTGAGGGAGGGCTGTGCAAAGTTACCAGTCTCACTTTCTCCTCTGGAGCCATCTCTAGATCCGGCTGACTGGAGGTGGGCCAGGATACCCTGCCTTCCAAGAGTCCACTCCGTTAATGGACAGGGATAATTGCTAGGAGTGGCAGCTAGGTGGCATTATAGTGCATGAAGCACAAGGCTTGGCCAAGATCAACTCCAGTTTCAGACACTTCCCAGCTATGTGACCCTGGGCAAGTCATTTAACCCTGTTTGTCTCAGTTTCCTCATCTGTAAAATGATCTGGTAAAGGAAATGGCAAACTGCTCTAGTATCTTTGCCTAGAAAACCCCAAGTAGGACCATGAAGAATTGTATACCACTGAAAACAACTTTTTAGAAAGTTTTCTTTATATTCAACCAAAATTCACCTTGACCTTGAAGTCAGGAAGACCTGAGTTCCAGTTCTGTGTCAGTACCATACTAGCTGTGTGACCTTGAACAAATCATTCAATATTTCAGTAACCTCCCATCCCACCAAACCCCACCCAGGCAACTCTAAAATAGCAACTTGCAGAGTAGCTACAGATTTATATTGGTAGAGGAAATCTCACCACAAATTCAAGGCAGCTGTGGTACCCTAAATAGAACTCTAAACCTGTAGTCAGGAACACTTAAGTTCAGGTCTAACTTGGGATGTTTAACTAGCTGTGTGACCCTGAGCAAATTCAACCTCTATTTGTCTCAATCTCTTCATCTGTAAAATGGGAATAAAACCTACCTCATAAAGTTGTTGTGAAAATCAAGAGATAATAAAAGTCCTTAACAACATACCTGGCACAGAGTAAGTGTGATATAGATGTTAGCTATTATTATTAGCTATTAAGTTTGCTCCAGCAATGAAATTCCAGTCCAATATCAAATAATGACCTTTACAGAGATACACCTTGGATAGAGTGCTAGACTTGGAGACAGGAAGACCTGAGTTCGAATTCAGCTTTGGACACTTATTAGCTATGTGACCCTTGGCGAATCATAAGCTCTGTGTGACCCAAGTCTTTATGTGTAAAATGGGGATAATAACACCAACTTTTCAGGTTTGTTGTGAGGATAGAATGCGATAAAATGTGTGTGTATGTATATATGTATACATGGAACCTATCACTAGGGAGAGATAATGTAGTTTGTCCACCATTTTCAAAAAGGACCAGTGACCACATGGGGTGATGTCTTGACTTGTGCATGAACTGAAGAGAGTCACAGCTGCACAAAGTCATCAGCCTCACTCCTCCAGAGTCATCCAAGTCCAGTGGCAAGATGAAAGTCAAGATGACTGGCCATGGTCCAGGATGCAGGGGATGACCTTGCATCTTCAATGTCTCCCGAGCGCCACAGCCCTACCTCAGCTACCATTGGAACAAATTGTTCTCATCTGCCCATTTTACCCAATGAAGTCTTCATAAGCTTGTGGTAGACACCCCCCAACTCACTGACAGGTTTGAGGCCTGTTGGTAACCCTTATCCTGGTTTAACCAAAATGATTTTACTGAGTGTGGCTGCTATGCGTGCTGCAGCTTCTTGGAGTCACAAGTGAGAAAAAATATTTACATGTACACACACATACAGACATCCTTACACTCACATGTATATATATATATATATTTTTTTTTTCCTAGTGATAGGCCCCATACCACCAAATCTCAGTGTTACCTCTGTGGCTAAAACTGCACATTTGTGCTAGGATCTATAGTTCATCTTGCTGGTTACTCATAATTTATGCATTCATATATGGGGCAGCTAATACCAGAACAAATTTTAATGAGGACTTCTGTCTTAGATTTTGCCTCTGCACGTCTTGGCTTCTGTATTTTCTAAACTGTAGCTGCTTTCCTTGTTATCTGACTTAATATTAGAGATGCATGTGAAGAAATTTCCTCCTTCCAATTCCTTTTCAATTTATAATCCTTTAGATGAGATTTGTAAGACCATATGGGCAATAACATTTTTAAGAGCCTTCGTAAGGTTAGTCATTGACCATTCCTGGTCAAGAGGTCATAATTTCCATCTTCTAAGCCTTTTTCCAGATATCCACAATTCATTTTCAGACACCCACTTCTTAACCAGATGCTTTCTTCCCAAATTGCCTTTTTCTTCTAAAGCTTTTGCCTTCAGTGCTGTACAATCTGTGCTTGCTAGGACTTCATTTTCTTGCCCAGATCTCACAATCAGGTCAGTTTCTGTCCTAAAGGAGAATAGAAATGACTGGGGAGGACAGGACAAGAAGGGAGAGGGGGAATAAAATCATGTTCACAAATGATTAGATGATAGACATGCATGCATATATCCACACATACATCAATACATATATGCGTATATACATATATACATAGACACAGGAATGAGTATGCTGGTAAATGTTTAACTTGGCCCTCCAGGACAAAGGAAAAAAAAAGGATGCAGCATAAGATTAATCTGCATTGTGAATGCTTTCTTTGGACAATCAATGAAACAATACAACAAGTCCTGGTTCTCGGAAATTACTGACTTCTGAGGTATAGCTGCTCACACTCATAGTTTAACAGTCTCTGAATGAGAGAGAGACACAGACAGAGATAGACAGACAGAGAGACAGAGAGAAACAGAGAGAGAAGATGGAAACAGACAGAGAGAGAGATACAGAGACAGGGGAGGGGAGAAAGCATAAAGGAGAGGGTCAGAGAGAGAGAGAGAAGGAAAGGGAAAATGAGCGAGGGAAGAAAGGGAGATGAGAGGGAAAGCAAGAGGGAGGGAAAGATTTGATGATAAACTAGATGGTAGTCATAGAAACAAAAAGATAATAGAGTAGAAGACAGATGGATGAATAAGAGAAAGAGACAGAGACAAAGAACATTTATCAAACATGAATGTGTCAGGCACTGTACATTGAGTTAATACAAGATACATTCAAAATCAATACAAAGTGATTTCAGGGGAGCCATTAATATTGGGGGGATCAGGAGAGTCCTTCAGGAGGTGACTCTTGTACTCAATGCTGAAGGAGATGAGGGGTTTCCAGAGGGGGAGGTGAAGAACAAAGGGCCCTCCCCATAAAAGGGTCTGAAGGGGAGGCTGCACTTTGTGTATGGGAGTGGATCTGTTTAGCTGGATGTAGAATATGGAGGGAGAAAATATGTAATCAACCTGGAAAGATAACCTGAACAGAGAAAGTGAAGGTTTTAAATTCAAAACTAGATGAGCTTATATTTTGTCCTAAAGGCAATAGGAAACCAGTGAAGTGTCTTAAGTAGGGGAATAACATGTTAATACTGTGTTTAAGATGACAGCTGCTCAGAGGATGGACTGGGGAGGAGAATTCAGGGGGATCCACCAGGAAGCCGGTGCAATAGACAAGGCAAAACGTCATCACCTGGAGCCGTGGTCCTGCGAGGGGAGACCCAAGAGGTGTTATGGAGATGGGACTGACAAGAATTTGCAACTGACTGAATAGGACATGAGGTGGGGTAGGATGTGAAGGCAAAAGGAGAGCACTCATAGAGTAGAAAGCTGAGTGCTTGAAACAAGAGTGAGGACATTTGACAAACATTGGGAAGTTAGGAGGTAGCCTAAGGGGATTTAAGGGGAAAGATAATTATCTTGATTTTATACTGGATGACTTTGAGATGCCATGCAGGTATTTATATTAGGCAGTCGATAAACATTTATTAAGTGCCTACTACATGCCTGTGTTAAGCACTGGGATGTGTTCTACAAGCAGTTGTGAATTCAGAAGAGAAGTTAGGTTGCTATGATATTTTGGAGTCATCAATACATGAATGATAGTTGGACCCATGGGAGTTGATGAGGTCACCAGTAATAAGAGAATAGAGATGAGAAGAGGGAAGTCAGCAGTCATTTTTTTTTTTTTGTAGCAGCCAAAAATGCTAATGCAATCTTGGGTTCCATTAAGAGATGAAGAGCTTCCAGGAACACAGAGATAATCCCTGTGTGCTCTGCCCTGGTCAGACCGTTTCTGGAGCATTGTTTTTAGCTCAGGTTGCCCCATTTTAAGGACAATGATTAGTCGGAGAGCTTTCAAAGGAAAGTGCCTAAGATGGTGAAGGACCATGAGGTCACAACCCCTGCAGATCAGTTAAAGGAACTGGGGGTGTATAAACTAGAGGAGAGAAGACTCGAGAAACATGAAAACTGTCTTGGAGTATTTAAAAAGCTGTCATGTAAAAGAGGAGTTAAGCTTGTATCAGTTGGTCCCAGAGGGAAAACCAGTGACAATGGATGGCAATTACAAAGAGGCACATTTAGGCTTCACCTCAAGAAAAAAAACAATTTGAGCTGCCCAAAGTGGAAGGAGCTGCCTTTGGAGATGGTGGGTTCTCCTTCACTGAAGATCTTCTGCCAGAAGCTGGATGGCTCCTCGTTAAGTATGGTATAATGAGGATTCCTTTCGATCATGTTATGGACCAGAATTCCAGACCTCATACTGGGTTGCAACCCACAGTTTAAGAAGTGCTGAAGGGGTCATAAGTGGGAACCATTTAAGAAGCCCTGGGCTAAATGGCTGTTGATTTCCCTTCCACCTCTGCAATTTCATGATTCTCTCATTCTGGGTCCCAGACAGAGCCCTAGAGCGCATCCCCACGTAGGGAGCAGGATCCTGCTCAGAGGAACAGGAGGATCAAACAGAGAGGTACAAAGAGAACCATGACAGGACAGTGAAACAAAAATCTAAGAAAGGGTGGTTGAATAGTGTCTGCTGAGAAGACGTCAAGAAGGTGAACTGAGAAATAACCATCCCATTTAGAAGTCAAGAGATTACTGTTAAGCTTGGAGAAAGTCATGACTGTCAAGTACTGGCAATGGAATCCAGATTGAAAGGGACTGAGAAGTGAGTGGAAAGTGAGAAAGGGGAGGAAATAAATATGGATAGTTTTTCTAGGAATATAGCTACAAAAGGGAGGAAATTATAGGAAGTTAGCTTGAGAAGTATATAGGGGCAAGAGAACATTTTTTAAGGATGGAGAAGATCTCAATCAGTCAGTCAATGAACATATTTTAAGTGCCTACTATGTGCTAGGAACTGTGCCAAGTGCTGGAAATACAAAGAAAGGCAGAAGAGAGTTCCTACTTTCAAAGGACTCATGATTTAATGGGTATTAAATATGTTTGTAGAAAATAGCAAAGGAGCCAGAGGTTAAGGAGAAATTGAAAACTGAGTCAAGATGGGGGATGATGCAGTTTCTTCCAGCAAGCTCCTAGATTGCAAGGCACATGACATTAGTGAGGAGAGGGACCATCTTGCCCTTCCAGCACAAAGAAAATCAAGAGACAATTGAGAAATGATATTGAGAAGGTTTGAAATGTGGGGGTGAAGAAGAGAGGGAACTCATTCATGATGGATGAACTTGGTTTCTGTACTGCTCCTCTGAGGGCACCTTGTAGTCCTCTCCTGAGAGGGGGCAGGGAAGGACTCTCCCATCACTCTGGTGTTTTGTCCCAAGCCACCTTGGAGTTCTGCTTCTAGGACTCAGTCATTTCCTCCTTCCAACTAAGCGTACCACACTTCTACAATATCATGGCCATTTCTTTTTCTATTGATTTTCACCCAAATGCTCTCCATCATGCCACCCCCTTCTGAGGACGGAGTTCACCACAAAAGAATATCTTCTTGGTATATAACAATGTTACATACCAATTTTACCTATTTTATTCCTTTTAAATAAGAAATATTTCTCCATTGCCATACTCTAGTCATGAGTCATATCCCGTCGAGTCTTAATGAAATCCATGAGGTCTTATTGACCTGCTTCCATTCTGGTCTCTAGTTCAGATTGCTTATTACCTCTACTCTGGGCAGTTCTATAAACACATACGTATAGACCTTGAGTTCTATTAATACCCCTTTTCCTGGAAAACAAAAGCTGACATTTTTCAGTCAGTCAACTAGCATTTACTCACTGCCTACTATGTGCCAAATACTGTGCTAAGCTTTGGGGATACAAACAAAGGAAAACATAATCCTTGCTCAAAGAGTTCATATTCTAATGGACATTTGCACCTTAAAGTTTGCAAAGTTCATTGTAACAATTATCTCACTTGACTCTCAGACTCTTAGGAGATAGATACTACAGGTATTATTACACCCACTAAATGGATTAGAAAAATGGGGCACAGAGAGGTGAAGTGACTTGGGGATGGTCACACAGCTAAGCGTCAGATCTGGGAATTAACCCCAGGTCTTCCTGCCTCTAAGACTAGTCTTCTGTGTACAACACCACTCCATGATAGGCTCGGAGCCTGATCCTGGACTGAATTCCTAAATAGCCCTGTCAATTTTTTTAAATCCTTGCTTTGAACCTGCTGCTAGTCTAGACACCTCTTTGTACCTCTTGAATCTTCAGCTCTATGGATCACTTCCAACCTTGCTTCTGCAGGAAGATGGCACAGTGGATAGAGAATATCAAGTCAAGAAGACCACATCTCCATTCCAGGCTTAGACACCTGCTTGCTGTGTGACCCTGGCTAGTCACTTCACCTCTGTCTGCCTCAGTTTCTTCATCTCTAAAATTGGAATAATGGTAGCAGCTACCTCTCAAGGTTGTTATGAGAATCAAATGAGATAATAATTGTAAAGGGTTTAGCGCAGTGCTTGGTATACAGTAAGTGCTCTATAAATGTTAGCTGCTACTGTTATTGTTGCTGTTGTTACTACTACTTTTGTGGGTTTGGTGAAGTCCCTTAATGTTCCTGAGCCTCCGTTTCCCCCCTCCAAAATTGGAGCGTGACCCTGCACCAGACAGTTCCACATCTCTGACCCCATGAGGGAATTAAATTAAGTGTTTAATATGTGCCGAACACTACACTGAGTGTCGAAGAAAACTGGGATGGAGGATAGACCATGGCCTGAATGCAGGGAGCACAGCTTGAAGAAGACCAGGAATTCAAGTGGTCTGGGACTGGCAAGATCATGTGAAAGCTGTCAATCATCAAGTCTCAGGGGTGGAGTACAACTTCCAATGGGAAGTGGGGCAGGGGTGAAAAAAGAGAAGGGGGAAGGGGAAGAGGAAGGAAGAGGAGGGATACAGGGAATAGGAGGAGGAGAAAAAGAAAGGAGAAGGAGAGGGGGGAGAAGGGAAAGGGGGACGGAGGAGGCAAGAAGGATGGGGAGGGAGAAGGAGAGGGGAAATGAGGAAAGCAGGGGGGAAGGAGAGAGGGAAAGAAAGGGGAAAGAGAAGAGGGGAGGCAAGAAGAGGAAGAGAAGGGAGGAGGGGAATGAGGAGGAAAAGAAATAGAAAAGGAGAGAAAAGAAGGAGGACGCAGAGGAGGGGAGAGCAGGAGGAATGTTTGAATCCTATAGATTAAAACTCTTTCTCTGCTGCTTGAATTTCCATAATCCCTAAAGATACTTCCAAGTGATATACCCCCACATGAATCGCCAGAACCTGGAGCAATAAATGCATTTGACAGGGCTCAGGAGGTTCTCCAGCACGTCCCAGAAAGCCAGCCCATTTCCTGTTTCCTATCAGGCTGGCATATGTTCTTGTCAAGTCAGCACATGGCACATCAGTGCCCCTCAGCAGAGGGGAGTCACCAACCAGCAGAGCTCATCTCTTCTCCCTGAGGTTAGCACTGGATGCCTGCTCCCCTGATGCACCCTATAGATCCTCCTCTCATGAAACCCAAAAAGCTTCAAAACTATGGGCTCGAGCCAGGGACTCAGTGGCCCTTTATCACCTCTGCTTCATCACAGTCTCCTACCCTCCACTCCCCTATCTGTTTCTCTCTGCCTCCTCCAATTCTTTGTTTGCATCTTGAGATTATCTCTTACATTCTTTCTAGGAAAATATCATTGTTCTGATAAGCTGGAAAGCAGACTTTGCTCTGAAATCAGGTTTCTCCCCCTCCTCTCTCAATGGGAACTGCTGTCTCAAAAGTCACCAGTGATCTCTTAATTCCCTTTTCTCAGTCTCCACCTTCCTGCATTTGATTACCCGGTCCTTACAGACACTCCTTGGGGTTTTCCCAGCCCTTATCTCTGGCTTCTCCTTCCTCTGCCTCTTCTGTTGGTTCATTGTCTACATTCATCACAATCGTTAGCTATAGTGTTCCCCCCAAGAGTCTGTCCTGGCTCCTTCTCTATTCTCCCCACTCTCTCATGGGTTTAATTATGACCTAAATGTTGATGACTCCCATATCTGTATGTACAGTGCTGGTCATAGTCCCATATCACCAACACCTTTTGGACTTTTAAACTGTATGCCCCATGGGCATCTTAATCTCAACGCATCCAAAACTGAACTTATTATGTTAGAGGCAGCTAGGCAGCATAGTGCATAATAGAGTGCTGGGCTGGACCTGCAGTCTGGTCCTGAGTTCAAATGTGGCTTCAGACATTTAGTATCTTGTGTGTGCCTGGAAAAGTTACAACCTCTGTCTGCCTCAGTTTTCTCAACAATACAATGGGGATAACAACAGCATCTCACTCCCAGGGGGACAGTGAGGATTCATTGAGATAATATCTATAAAGCGCCTGGTACACAGCAGGCACCTAACAAATGCTTTTTTCCTTCCTTTCCCCCAAAGCTCACCCCTCTTCTGAATGTCTCTATTTCTATCCCCATTATCCTTCCGGTCACCAAGGTTCACAACCTGGATGACATTCTGGACTTCTGGCTCTCACTTGCCCCACATTTACACTCAGTCATGCAGGGCCAACTCCAGTCATCCTGATCTATATCTGACCCCTAGACTCAGATGGCTCCAGAGGGGAGAGTGAGACTGGTCACTCTGCACAGCCCTGCCTCACTTCAATCCAATTCATTTGCCAGTCATGGCAACACCTTCCTGATGTCATGGTCCCCTTCCAGAACAAAGGACAGACAACAGCACTTAGGTGCTTACTGTTTTTATCTCTGTATTTCTCTCACAGCTACCATCTTGCTTCAAGCTGTCGTCCCCTCTCTAATAGCTCCTTCTCAATCTCCTTCATCCTGGCCATCCCCACCTTGGATTACAATAGGTCCCTGCCCAAGCTCCACTTAATGACTGTATTTTGGACCCTCCTGACTTAGAGTGAATGTCAGTGGTAACTCAATGGTAACTTCCTCTTTGGAACAGCAGCCCTGAGGGTCTTCTCCTCTCACCATGATTTTTTTTTTCTTTTTTTCTAACAAAAGGGGCCATCCCTTGATTCACTTCTTAAAGAAGCCTGTTCACTGAATGGGCCTTACCTCACTCTAAGTGAGAACATGAAAAGGCCTGTGCCTACAAGGGCCATTGCATCCTGAGTCATCTCCTGATGAATATCCGGCCACTGGACCCAGAGGGCTCCGGAGGAGGAAGTGAGGCTGATGACCTTGCACAGCCCTCCCTCACTCAAATTCAGGTCAGCTGCAAGTTTTGTCATCATTTCCCTGAGGTCATAGTCCTCTTTGAAAACAAAGGACAAACACAACCCACTAACTGTAGGTGTCCCCCAAGCCTTTGTCCTCGGCCTAGTCTCTAGCCCAAGGCATCTGGCCCAGCCCAGCCTGGACACTTGACAATCCTCACCTCTGTGCTATTTTATGTAGTGATCTTATCAACCTCTGCTGATTTAATCATCATCTCTATGCAATTACTCTCAAATCTCTTTATCCAGCCTTCTCTTTTCATTCCTCACCTCCAGTCTCCAATCTCCAAACACCAAGTGCCTACTGGACATCTGGAACTGAATGTTCTATAGCCATCAAAGTGTGTGTGTTCATCCTTCGTTGCCAAAGAAGACCACAACATCAGAGAAATGGTGACATGACTTGCACTTGACTTTGTTTTGAGTGAGGAAGGGCTGTGCGGGTCACCAGCCTCACTTCTCCTCCAGAGCCACCTGAATCCAGTGACCAGATATTCATCAGGATGACTGGAGATGACCCAGGATGAGGCAATTGGAGTTAAGTGGCTTGCCCAAGGTCACAGCTAGTGAGTGTCAAGGGTCTGAGGGGAGAATATTTCAGTGCATTGGTGGGGAATGCCTGGTTCCATTCTCCCTGAATGTAGGCAGAGCCATTCAGGATGTAGGCCATGGTACTAGTATGTTTCTTTTTTGTTTTTTCCCCTGCTCTGGCATCCATTTGTCTCTGCAGTTTCTGAGGAAGTGAAAAGGATTGGTTACCATTAAATAAACCCCAAGGAAGTCAAGGTTTCGAAACTTTCTTACATTAGGCTAGCACCATGCTGAAGCTGTGTGTTCACCCTTTGTTGCCAAAGAAGACCATGCCACCAGAGAAATAATGACATGACTTGCACTTGACTTTGTTTTGAGTGAGGGAGGGCTGTGCAGGTCACCAACCTCACTTCTCCTCCAGAGCCATCTGAATCCATGACCAGATATTCATCAGGATGACTGGAGATGACCCAGGAGGAGGCAGTTGGGGTTAAGTGACTTGCCCAAGCTCACACAGCTAGTGAGTTGTCAAGTGTCTGAGGTGAGATTTGAACTCAGGTCCTCCTGACTCCTGCACTGGTGCTCTATCCACTGCACTACCATCAACACATTCAACAAATGAATTCATTCTCTTTCCCCCTAAGCCCTCCTCTTTACCCAAGTGCCCTATCACCATCAGCTACTTCCAATCTCCCAGCTTCCCAGGCTCCCAACCTAGCTGTCCTCCTCAACTCTTCACTCTTTCAGTGGTCAAGTGCTGTTGAGTCTACCTTCTTCCATCTCTCCTATATCTGTCCTTCCCTCCTCTGACACTGCCTCCACCCTGGTGCAGGCCCTCACCACCTCATGCCTGGATTGTTGCCATGGCTGCTGCTTGGTCTCCCCACCATGAGTCTCTCCCCTCTCCAATCTGTCTTCTACCCAGCTATCAAAATGATCTTCCTCAAGTGCAGTGCTGATGATGTCATTCCTTCATTCTATCTAATTATATAAATTCCAGCAGCTCCCTATTAGCTCCAGAATCCAATATACAATCCTCTGTTTGGCATTAAAAACCCTTCCTGATCTGGACTCTTCCTATCTTTCCAGGCTTCTTATCCTTAGCTGTTCTCCATAAGTTCTGTGATCCAATAATGCCAGCCTCTTTGCTGTTCTTCAAATGACAGGCCATTTTCTGACTTTGCATTTTTAGTTACTGGCCCACATGCCTGGATCTTTCTTCTTCCCCATCTTCTTCTGGCTTTCATGCTTTCTTTCAAGACTCAGCTAAAATCCCACCTTCCGTAAGAAGCCTTTTCCAATGTCCCTTCATGCCAGTAGTGCCTTTACTCTGCGATTATCTCCAATCTATCCTATACATATCTCCTTCATATATAGTTATTGGTATGTTTTCTCCCTTATTACACTGCTTGCTCCATGAAAGCAAGGCCTGTTTTGGGTTGGGTTTGTTGTTTTGGTTTTTTTTTAGGGGGTTGCCTTTTTAGGTATCCCCAGCACCTGGCATATGGTAGACGCCCGATAAATTCTAGTTTACTTGACCTTTCACCTGGTCTATTGCACTAGCTTCTATGTGGTCTTTTGGTCTCATCTCTCCATACCCCACTTCATCCATCAGACAGCTGCCAAAGTCCTTTTCCTAAAAAGCAGATCTGTTCATGCCATCTCTCTCCTCAACAAATTTCAGTGGCTCCCTCTTACTTACAAGTTCCTCTAATAGGAAATTAAAGCTCTCCATTGACCCGGCCTCTTCTTTTCCCTCTTCAGCATTCTTACCTTACCGGTCCCCCACTGCCACATACTCCCCAAACCAATGATCCCAATTTACTGTTCCTCACATGTGACATTCTATCATCTGCCTCAATGCTTTTTCACTGGTTGTTCCCCATGATGTTCTCCCTCTAGACCTTCATCTCTTGTGAATCCAGATTTCCTTCAGGATTCAGTCCAAGGGTTCCTGTCTCAGGGTTTTTCCCATCCCTCCCTTTTCCCCACAACATTACCTCGTATCTCTTTCATGTATCTTGAACATACATCGTGCATATTGTCTCCCCTTTTTAAAAAACAGTCTCCTTGAGAGCAGGAAGAGTTTTACTTCTGTCTTTACATCCGTAGCTCCCCTTATACTACCAGGCACATGGTAAGTATTTCATAAGTGCTAGTTGGCTGAATGATTCCTCCAGCCCTTTTTAATCTGTCTTCCAGCCAGGAGATCAACCTGCTTTTGGTTAAAATGTCTGGAACCTCGTACCTTGTCCCTTTTCCTTATTACTTACCAGTCTTCCTGGTGTTTTCTCTTCAAGAGTTTCAAGTGGAGCATGACCATGGATTATTTTAACCATTGCTATGGCCTAACATGCAATATGAAATGAACAATCTTCTCATGATTCATCCATTCACACTTAGCTAGAGGTGCAGTCAGCTACTAGACCTGTTCTAAGAACCTTTCTGGCTTGCTAAACACTGCTTGCCCTTCTCTGGGAGGCTGATGGTGCAGTGGATAGAGAGCTGGAGTCAAAAAGTCCTGAGTTTGAATATGATCTCAGATATTTAATAGATGTGTGATCTTGGGCAAGTTATTTAACATCTGTCTGCCTCACTTTCCTCAATTATAAAATGGGGGTCATAGTTACACCTATGTGACAGGGTTGTTGCAAAGATGAAATGAGATATTTGCAAAGCACTTAGCACAGTTCCTGGTACATAGTAGGTACTTAATAAATGCTTATTGTTTCCCTTTCTCTTCTCTGACAGGGTCTTTAAGAACCCCGGGACTCCTCTTCCTCAGAAAGATTTTAATGGAATCTTTCTTCTACTTACTAAGAAACCCTAAGAAGCTCTAAAATAGTATTGTCTGGTTAGTCCCAAGATATCAGGATAGAAAAGAAGCTAGAAACCTAACAACCTTCATTTATCAGATAACTATGGCAGCTGTTACCACAGAAAGCAAAGAATAGGGCCCAGACTGGGGAAGGAGGAATGAAGAAGTAGGCGAGTTTTCACAAGGACCACAGCGGGATGGACTGTGCTTTTGGAGAGGTCGTGCCTGGGTAGGTGGCTAGGTAGATAAATGGACAGAGTACTTGGAATCAGGAAGACCTAAATCTAAATCTGAACTCAGACGCTTACTAGCTATGTGATCCTGGACAAGTCACTTAACCACTGTCGGCATCAGTTTCCTCATGTATAAAATGACAGGTAGGAAGTTGATGTCATCTGAGCTGATGTCATCTACCTCTATGGTCCCGTGACCACAATTGGAAGCCACAGTCTCTTATCACAGATGTAAGAGAAAAGCATGAGTACAGTTGGACACCCTAGAAGGAGGAAGATCTTCCTGAAAGGGAAACTTCAAAGGCCATTCCAGGGTGTGAGTAAGTACATAAACTGAAGAATATGCCTTCAACTGCCAGGTATGTAGCAAGGGCAAGGATAGAGAGCCTGAGAGTTTCATAGCTATCCATGTGATACCAAAAGAATGTTAGGTGAAACTTCTAAGACAGGTGGATGAGGAGGATCATAGAGTAGAGCTAGATGCTATTACGTCTCCCCTCACTTTCCCAGATGAGCCCCAGAGGGTCAAGTGACCTGTCCAGCGTCACTCAGGAGGTATATAGAAGGGCTGGGGTTTAAAGCTGGTTCTTCCAATGCAAACTTAGTTGAACACAGATAAACTAAAATGCTCATCATAGGAGGGAAGACCCGCAATGAGAAGATCAGGTCCACTCTAGGACTGGCATAGAAACCTCGTGGGAAAAGGGAAGCAAGAAGGCTATTGTTCCTTAACACCCAGAAAAGGATATAGAAACATAAAATATTAGGGTTGAAAGGGACATGAGAGCTTCACTAGACCAGGGCTTCTTGAACTTTTTCCACTTGTGACCCCTTTTCCGGTGGAGGCAGAATTCATTGGCGTTTGCATGACCTGAGGACAAGTGCCATATCAAGTGTGCATGCTTTATGTTCAGAACCAAAGCTGCAGTGAAGTTGCAGGTGCAACACAGGCAAGCAGTGCCAGAAACTCCTCAGATTCATTACATGTTTAATTTTGAATTAGCTTTTAGTCATGGCATGCTCAGAAAACTTTTATTGTTGACAAATTTTTCACCACCCACGGTTTAAGATGCGCTGATCTAGACAATCCCCTTCACTTCACAGATGAAGAAACTGAGGCTTAGACAGAAATGATTTGCCCAAGGTCACAAGGTTAGTTTCTGGCCAAATCAGAGCTAGAAGTCAGGTCTCCTAGCTCCCAGTACACTTCCCTCTGTTGTATGGCCAAAGACTAATGGGAAAAGTGTACCATGAAATTGTAAAAACTATGTTTTTCTGTATGTGCTGCCAGACTAAATGGGTTTCTTCATTTGCTAAGACCAGCGGTCAGTGCTTTGGAAAATGAAGACTGCAGGACAAACGCTCCTCCTACTTGACACCGAGTTGTGATGATTCCGTTACTCCAAATCACGAAAATGGCTTTAGTGGAGCATCGTAAGGACACCCTTATCCCACCGGCTGAGGATTTGCTTTTATTTTCAAACACTTCACATTTTTAAAAGGATTGTGGTTAAAAAAAAAAATGTAGAGTGGGCTTGAGGGGAAGCAGAGCTTTATCAGACTTGTTCTCCATCCAGAGTAGACTTGTTGGACCCATCTGAAAGAATCAGGTCAGGCAGCCATGTGCGTCATTTAAACCAGAATTTATGATTTGACTTAACCTGGACAGTCATTTTTCCAGAGACTCACAGGTGTTTGGGCAACTCCAAAAAGGCTCTACTTTGGGAACTCTAAGTTGATACAAAGACTGCCAAGCACTTAATAAATGTTTTTTTCATTCATCCATCCATTCATTCATTTAATAGGAAGAGGGTTGAATTTCAAAAGAATTGGTGGGAGAATAAAGGACCCAACACAGGAGATTCATGTTGAGCAGAATTTCAGAAATGCCACCGATTCCTTCTTTCCTTGTACCTAGAGTCCTTTGTGCTATGGTCATGAAGAAAAGGGAAATGGGGTCGATGTCCTTGTGTGGCACAGAGGAAGTGTGAATAAAGACCCCTTTGTTGCCTGATAAATATCTGGGTAGGGGAGCAAAGGCCCAGACATTGGCCTCACCACTATTCTTGGAGAATATTTAAATCCAGAAATACAGTGCTTAGAATAGTACCTTCAAGTATTTATAGCTTCTTTAAAGGTGAAGCACGGTTTGGGGGTGTGGTTTTCTCCTCTCACTTGGCAAAGTTACATTCCTACCTCAGAAACTATAGAAAAACCCAAATATGGACTTTAGATCATCTAAACTGAAAGACTTTTTTTGGCATTAAAGAATAAAAAAAGGGGGGGGAAAGGATCAGGGGTTTGAATAGCCTGACGTGTGAAAACACCACATTTTAACACTCAAATGATTCAAAAATAGATGAGCAGAATGCTTGCAAAGTTTCCAAAAATATTCACCTTCAGGAGAAAAAAAAAATCAGTCTAAAGGGTCATTTATTTCCAGAAACTAAAAACTCAGTTGGATGTTCCCTGAGCCCCCACAATGAAGTGATGCAGGAGCCTGGGACTCCAGAAAGGTCATTTACACTCCTTCCCCTGCCCCTTAATGATAGGTTTAGCATAACTAATTTTAGAGCTGCCGGAAGTTTTTGATAGCCTTAATCATAAGGTGTTGGTGACAAAACCATGACCAATGGCAGGTGTGGGCTGAGCTCCACTTAAAGTTGTGGGGTCCATTCCTGGAAGGTCTCGATAGGCAGTCGTGGGGAATTGCTCATCATCCACTTAAGGCTTCTGGGAGGGCTTTCTGCCCTCCTCCATTCGATATGTACAGGAGACCCTAGAGAGAATGAATGGAGGCAGCCCCAGTGTATTGATGATATTAACCTCTTTCCTGCTGACCCATTCAAAATAGATCTCCTATTGGCTTGGCAGGCAACTATTTGGGGTTTGAGCTGGAAGCAGCTGGCTTTGAGTCAATGTGGAAAAGTCTGAAATTTTGATTGTTGATCAGAGGAAATGCTTCAAAAATATCAGAAGTGAATTTCCATCCTTATTATTCAAAGATAGGGAGAGGCCTATCTTTGCATCTATCAGGCAGCATTTTTTTCCCTTTTCTTAGAGTCAGTGATGGTGACACCTCCACCATTCATTCAGTTATTAATTGCCTACTCTGCTAGTGCATAAAGGACCAGCCCCAGAACCAAGATGATCAGTATTCAAATCCTGCCACATTGACTATATGTAATACCTATGAGCCCAGTTATGAACTAGGTTGTCTGTCATCCAAATATTGGCATGAGCTATCATGTATAATGGACAAAGCCCATCAAAGAATATGTCCCAACCTTTAAGACTTGGACATATCATTTCATCATTCTTGGCCTCAGTTCTTTCATCTCACTGACCAAAAACAGGATCAGACTAGGTTATATCTAATATCCCTTCCAGAGCTTAATCTATGAACCTTAGTATGAAAAAAATCATTACTAAAGGGTTGCTCTCCAGGTAATGGATGCTTTTTGGTCATAGGATTTTTCAAAGCCACCTACTAAAGCATAAAGGAGTTCTGTTCTGCACTGGTGGAGGGAGTGCCCTCGTTGATGGTATCACAGCTCTTTTAAAAGATTGAAGCTTATGCCATGATCTGGACAAGGTGCTAGAGGAAAGAGTCGAAAAAGGACAAACAGAATCCCTACCCTCAAAGAGGTGACAATCTGGTAGGGAGAGAGGGGACCCATGTTCTGAAGAAGATAACTCGATGTTTTATCCCATCCCTTGTTTAGAAAGAAATCTATCTCAATTCTATCTACTTATTATCTACCTTGCCTAGTGACAGGCAGCACAGCACAGTGGAGAGAAATCTGGTGCCAGAGTCAAGAACACCTGAGTTCAAGTCCTGCCCCGGACAGATGCCACCTATGTGACTCTGAACAAGATATTCAAGCACCCTGGGCAACTGTCTAAAGGCATATGTTGGAGAGAAAGTGCCAATCTACATGGATAGAAGGAGTTCCTCATCTAGAATTCCTTACGCCAAAGAAGTCACAGGTCTCATCAAACAACACCCCCACAAAAATCCCCCCAAAAAGCCATTATCTACCTTGCTGGTTCTGAAAGAAGATGAAATTGCATTATGTTTGTACTGTGTGTATTATGTCTATGAACTCTTTTTAGAATCACTAAGAAGGGCTTTAATTGGTGCATTATGTTCATGTATAGATGTAATTTTGTCTATATTACACATATGTGTCTGGTTGGGAAAATCTTAGACTATAGAAAAGAATGAAATGTTCTGTCCTATTGTTCTGTCTTATGGGGCTCCATGAACCCTATGGACATAGCCATTTAGTACAGTCAGCACATCTCAGGGAAGTGGGAACTATTACACATCCAGTCAATAACCTCCTGGGGGATGGGAACTGTTAGACATCCATTTTTGAAAAAAAATAATTTTTATTTATGTTTTCTACTTATTACATAACTATAGTACCCCATGGATCCATCCTTCTCTCCCTCCCTCTCCCCATTCCATTTGAAAAATAGTAGGGGGGGGAGATCTTTGTTTGTTTTGCTTTGCTTTGTTTTTTAGACAGAAAAAAAGTGAGAACAACTGATCAATACACTGAGATAGTCCAAAAACGCATGCGGTGCATAGCACCTGTGAATCTTCACCCATACAAAGGAGTAGCTTAGGGTATCTTCTCCTTATCTCTTCATTCAAGTCTCACTTGTTCTTTACAATTTTGTAATATTTCCTTTTGAATTTCAGTATGTTATTCTTTCCATTTTCCATACTGTTGTGGTCAGTGTGCATATTGTTTTCTCGGTTCTGCTTACTTTCCTCTGTACCAGTTCATGTAGATCTTTCCATACTTCTCTGTATTCTCATAGGCATCATTTCTTACAGCACACATCCCATTACATTCACATGACATGCATTCTTAAAAAAAACTCCATGCATCCTTCATCAATACCCTTATGACCCACATCAAGATTCAATGGGAAAAAGTGCTAAGGTGGATGGTCCTAAGTCAAAGGGGAAGCCTAATTAGAAGGGGAGAGAAAACTTAATAATCAATGACTTCCTGTTACCATCCACATGGTTCATCTTATTATTTCTTCATTCCTCATAAAAAACATGAGGTCCCAAAAAAGAAATCTCTCTGGAGATAATACTATCACAGAATATTAGAACAAGAAGGGATCCCATCCAAACCCTTCACCTTACAGATGAGGAAAGTGACGCCAGAAACTTCCAATGTGCTGCACAGAGTAGCAGAATAGAGTTCTTAGTGGAGCAATACAACAGGCACTGTCTTCTAAGGGGCAGAAGACAGAACTTCATGCCAGGTGTGTCTGTATCAGCCATATTTTCCTGCCTTAGTAAAACAAACATTTAAAAAGATACTATTGCAATAACATTTATAAAATAATACTAATTTCATTTGTTCACCAAACTAATATCTTTTGAGCATCTAACTGTGTCCAAGATGCTGTGAGGGATGCAAAGAAGACTTAGATATCCCCTGCCCCAGAAAGTTCACAGTCAAATAGGAGGATAGATTGCACGAGTAACTGCAATAATGTGAGGTAGAACATGACAAGTGTCAAAAAGCCAATGTGGAAAAGTGCAACAAGAGTTCGGATGAATGAAAAGTAGTTTTGGTCCAAGGAAACACAGAAGATTTCCTAGAGGGGATGGCATTTTCATTTGCATAAAGGACAAGACAGCAGAGATTAGAGGGGGAGAAGAATGGGGGGAAGACATTGTTGAGCAGGGGAGGAAAAAGGTGGAAACACCAGGAACAAAAGCATGGAGGCAGGAGTGTTCAGGGAATGGTTTATGGTTTAGTGGCCCATCTAGATTGTACAGAATATGTAAAAGGGAGTACTGTAGAATAAAGCCAGCCTTTGGAAAGCCTTAAGCTTCCAATTATAGAATTTAAACCCTGTTCTGTAGGCAATGGGGAGTCATTGAAGGTTTGATTTGGGGAGTGAGAAAACACATGATCATGAGTTTGAAATATTAATTCAAGAATTGTGCCTAAAAGGTCAATTTTTGAACCTGACACTGAGCTAAATACCAAATAGGTACTTGAGAAATGATTATTAATTAATTTATTCTGACCTATAGCTTAGAAACAAGGGCAGTATAGACTCACATGAGTCATTTCTCATGAAACATTTTCTGTAGGACTTCAATATACAGAGCCACAGGTATGAGCAAACAGGTATCAGGTATCTCAGACTAAAGGAAAGCCAAGGAGGTCCTTCTTACCCTTTCCCTATTAACCAAATGTAATGATTGTCGTGACCAGTGCAATGGAGCATTACCTAGATAATTTGTTATAACTCATCTTTATTATGTCCATCCTGTGTGTTAAGACCATACCTGTGTTCTTGGTTCTTTTTCATTTTTAACTAGAAATTCCATTTAAAAGGCGAGTCTACCCTGGGAGTCTGTGAACTCTCATAAGGAGGTTATTTTCCATTAACAGATGATGTCATCTTGACAGAGATGGTACTTTACCTCCTTTATTTTCTAGACTTAATCAGCTTTCATATGCTAAAGATTTTTACTCCCAAGTACACAGAGTGGTGCAGATGTAAAGTATACCACAAAAAAAAAAATCCAAGTTATAAAGGATACAACAGACCAAAGTTTGAGTATTCTATTCAGTTCTGGGCACCTCTTTTTAGGAAGGAAATAGTATGCCAGAGAATATTCATAGCAGGACAACCAGGGTGGAAAAGGGCATTGAGATCCTGCTCGAAGAAAATGAATTGAAAGAATGGGGAATATTTAGCCAGGAAAGAGAAGAGTTAGTTGGAACATGAGGCTGTCATATGGGAAAGGAATTAGCTTTCCTTAGCCCCAGAACCAGAGGCAGACCTAGGAGTATTGCATCAAAATAGTATAGAAGCAAATTTAGGCACAGGATCACAAAACCTCAAAATTTGGTGGGACCTCAAATGTATAGGATCCATCCCCTGAACAGCCCAGACAAATGGTCATCTAGCCTCCACTTAGAGAGCTTCAGTGAAAGGAGAGCCCCAACCTACAGAAATGGGGCTTTTAAGGGCAAAGTGTCCCAAAAGTCTTAGCGCAGTTTTAAACCATGTTTTCTTCTGAATTCTGCCTTTTTGAAACTTCTGCCAAATGCACTCTGGGTCCCAGCAGAACAAGTCTCACAATCCTTCATCCATATGATAATCTTTCACATACTAGAAAACAGTGTATCCCCGAGCCTTCGCTTTCTTCTCTGCTTCAGGCCTTTTCTCTGGCTCTCTCCAGTGCCCAGAATGCTACCTCTCTTCAACACCACCTACTGACTTCCTAGCTTTCCTTAAGTCCCTGTCAGAATCCCATCTTTTACAGAAAACCCTTCCCAAGCTCTCTAAATTCTGAATCCTTCTGTCAATTATTTCTCATCCGTGCTGTAGCTAGCTTGTTCCAACATTCCTTGTTTGCATGTTGCTTCCCCCGTTGGATTATGAGTTCCCAGAGGGGAGGGATTGTCTTTGGCCTCCTTTTGTATCCCCAGAGCTTAGTGCCTGGAACACAGTAGGTGCTTAATAAATGTTGATTGATGGATGGATAGGTTAAACAACCCCACTTCCTTCCACTGGTCATCCCTTTGACACACTTCTAGCTTGTTGATAGCCTTTTTTAAATTCTATTTCTTAGACCTCCTTGCAAAGATAGCCAGTTACCAGCTGGTGAGAAACAGTGAGCTAGATCAAACCATTCCTTGCTTTGGTAATGACTTTTCCAGTGCCTCCCTCCACTTAGTTCAATAAAGTGATCTTTTTATGGGATTTTGGTTTTCTACCCACAGTGCTTTGTTCAAAAGGCTTCTTGTGTATACTCACTAATTATCTCTTCTGGGACATCTTTCATTCCTGTGACTACTAGGGTAATATCAACTGCTGTGGCTGCTGCTGCTGCTGTTACTACTACCACTACTAAAATATTAACACTACCAAAAATAGATATTTAAATAGTATGCTGTATAACATGCTCGTCCATCCATTATCTTGTTTAATGATCATAGTCCTGCAAAGTACTAGACCAAGTGCCATCATACCCATTTTGCAGAAAAGAAAACTTCAGAAGAGTGAAGTGAATTACCCGCAAATTTAGTTCTTTCTATTTCCAACTCCAGGACTCCGTCTCCATCGTGCCACACTAATGTTTTCATGTCTATGGCACTTTATAATGCACGTACTTCACAATAATCCAAGATTCCTAAACTCAGAACTAGAGGTGGAATGTTTCTCAGAGAGATAACTCATACAGTATAATTTCCTCATTTCCTAGACAAGAGAACTAAGACTCAGAAGAATTAAATAAACTTACCCATAATCATACAGCTGAAGGAGGAGAGCCAGAAGGTGGATCTAATTCTCCTGAACCCTGGTAAATTTTTCTCTCCATCATGCCTGCCACAGTATCCCCATGTTGGCATCCATACATGTGTAAAGTGTCTAATGTGTAGATCCTCTACAAGCAGCATCATGGTACAATAGAAAAAGAAATGGCCTTAGAGCCTGGACGCCATGGGCAAGTAGTACCTGTGACATGACACTGAATATAACTATGGGAAAAGTCACTCCACCCCTCAGTACCCTAGAGAGCTCTTCAGAATCATTAAGCAGAGAGGAGTTGTGGATGTGCACAAGGGAGGGGGTTTCCAAACAACTGATGGAATCACAGCTTTGGAAAGGTGGTGGTGGGGTAAAGGAAGAGGGAAAGAGAGTAGGAAAGGGAGAAGGAGAAGGCAAGACAGGGACGTCTCTCTAGAGAGAGACAGACTCACAGAAAGACAGACAGGCGAACACACAGAGAGGGACAAAGAGAGAGAGCTTCTATATCAGTATTCATTTCAAATACATTTATATGTCTTGTCATCCACCCTTAAAGGCAGGGGTCAGAGTTCTGAACTTGATTACAGGGAAGACTTAAGGTCAAATCTTGTGTCTCAGACACTTTCTCACTATGACGCTGGGCAAATCATATACCCTCCCTTAGCTTCAGTTTCCCCCTCTGTAAAATGGGTATAATAACCCACCTCCCAGGACTGTTGTGAGAACCAAGCGAGATAACACTTGTAAAGTACTTTGAGAAACCTTTGCATGTGAATGCTAGTTGTGTGTCATCTAAACTTGGTGAAGTCTAGAATGCCTAAGACAATCTTAGACACCCTATGGGCACCGAACCGGTGGCTGTGGACTGGGCTCCTAGGAAGCACTTGCATCATTAGCCAGTAGCAAACCTACTCCCCCATCACAGAAGAGTCTAGAACACAAAATCCATTTTCATTGCTCATCACCACAGCAGTACTGCTTTCACCGAATGGCCACATTTCTGTTTTATTTCCCTCATTTGCCTTACTAGAGACATTAAAAACAGAATCTATCACTAGTGAAATTTCATCTGCTCCTGATGCTTATTCCCTATTTAAAAGTCATAATATTCAATTTATGAAACCAGCAATGAGCTGGCTCTATTACTGCTGCCCTAGGTTACCTCGCTAAGGGTCTAGACTGCACCAAGTTGCATTCAGAGCCAATGAAGCAGCACCTGGGTAGAAGGGTGGTCCCAGGGAGCCCCAAGGAAAGCAAGAAAAATAGAAGTGGGGGATTTTAATGCAAATACCTCCAGCCATTAAAAAGAATAAGTACTCATCTAGCAGAGTGCATTCCAGGAGGGATGGTTTTTTTCAGACAAAGATAGGGGTAGGGAAAGGAAGAGAATCCCTCCCAAAAAAGTTTCCCAAGACCTCTGTCTCACTCAGGTGTACTTATATTCTATTTCTTCTTCATAATAATCCATTCCCTGTGGCTAGAATCTTGTTGCCAGGCAGACTATGCCCTGGGAGGTCAAAATGCATAATTAATTAGGCCAGGGAGTCAGGGATCCCCAAGTTCTCCACTATTAATGCCTTGCACCAGCACTTCAGGAAGTTGGGGAGCTAATGGGTTCTCCTGTGGAGGGTAGCATCAAAGGTTAGGGTCAAAAAAGCGAGGGCTTTTCCCATCACACCCTCCTCATCTCCTTGCCCTCATGCTTCTGGGAATAAGGATCTCCTTCCCCCCAGTCACAACCCCCACTCCTACATGCAGGAAGGTTCATTCACCTCTGCAATGACATCAATAAGCTCCCACAGGTAGGCTACTGCTTTGGTTCGTTTGTGTCTGTGTTTCTGTCTGTGTGTCTGAAAACCAAGTGACAGTGGAGGGGCCCTAGAGCTGAAAGAAAATGAAGGTTCCTCTTGAAAAGAGGCCCTCAAGCTGAGTCTGTCTCAAGGACTCATTCCCTTCCCCCCCGCTCTGTATTTTGAGAAATCAAGATCAAAAAAGCATGCAAATTCCCAAGTTTTCTTGGTGGCACTACTTCTGCCAGTTCATTACCTTCAGCTCCACTCGAAAGCTTTGTAACGGAAATTGGCTCGGATTGTGGAGATCGGCATTACATCATAGCCTTCTTTTAGCCCATTATGTCATCCCTGCTGAGACGCATTATCCAGGGTTGGCTCAGCAGTGCGATCTCTGCCGGCCCACTGCAGAGCTCCCAGAGTACTGCTGGGAGCCACAGATGGGAATCTGAAACATTTATCTTTTTACAAAGCTGGAGAAAAGGGGGGTGGGAAGGGGTGGGGGTTGGGGGGAAGAGGAGTTAACATGAGGCTCCATTGATTGTCCTTAACCCTCTCCTAACTCTGACTCCTTTTGAAAGAATTTGGCAGGTGGCTGGCAAAGATCTGCTCTCTCAGAGCGAAGGAGGCAATTTCCGTGATACTCATAATCATGGAATAGCAGGACTTTCAATTGCTTACCCATCCTCCCTGATGCACACCCCCCCTTTCTTGCTGCTGTTTCATTTCATTTGGTTTGAGAAAATGCATTTGAAGGGAACCACTTAGATTCTTGCAATTATGAGGTTTATTGTCTAGGTTTTAAGAAAATATTTGGACTACAAATAAGTCTACAAAAATGTACAAATTATAGATACACGGACAAACCTGTGTATGAGCCCTCAAGACAAACAGACATGCATATTTCCCTAGACCGTTTTGAATTGATGAAGGCAAATCTCTGAAAGGTATGTATTAGAGTGTAATTTTTATGCCAGGATCTGAGCAGATATTATCTCTTCTCATTTCAACCATGAAATTAGAGCCCATTTTGTATCACTATATCCTAGGCAGGATTAGAAACCATATCACAGAGGGAATAGGCAGGCGCTTTCAAGATAAAGCAAGGATATTTCCAAGACTGAGAGAATCTCCAAATCTCTCTCTTCACAAAGGCATAATTATGAAGAAAAAAGATCTCTAACTAGCAAGAGGAAATAGAATACATTCAACCATGACTAAATGACAGCCCTCCCCACCCACCCACCTCTTATAAATTGACTAAGGAGATTCATTGGATAGGGATGGGTTAAGGACATCGTTTTAGGGCACGCTGGTCTTCTTTATTTCTGGGACTCTGGGTTTCACTGTCCTGTCATATGAGATTCCCTAATGATTTATATTGACCTTAACAAATGGTGGAGTCTAGGTGCCAGGGACTGGCAAGCACCTCCATAATTAGGATCATAGATCTAAAACTGGAAAGGACGAGATCATCAAGTCCAGGCTTCTCATTTTTACTGATGGAGAAACTGAGACATAGAGAGGTTAAGTTACTTGTCCAGGGTTGCATAGATAGTATGCATTAAAACTGAGGATAGCCAAGATACTGTTTATTCTGATACAATTATCTCCTTTCCATTTAAACACCCAATCATCACTTCACTCTGTTCCTCACTAATCTCAAGAAGAGTCATGAAGCATGGCAATATCCTTTACCTTAGACTTCAGCAAGGGAAGAACCATGGTACACCTGCCTCCATGCATGGTGGTACAGCTGCCTTTGAGCAAGTCTGCTTTCCCACTTTCCAACCTTTGCCCATCTATTTTTTAAAGGAGCAAAGAAGAAAGCAACAATATTTATCTTTTCCCTTGTGGACTTGGACACTAGGAAGATTGATGACTAGTTATCTAAAGGGCTTTGAGACTGTCAGATAAATGTTATGGAAAACAGAATTATTTCACTTCAAAGGGCATTTGCTGACTAGAATCTGTTTTCATTCCTTTCCTCCTCCCAAACTCCAGGAATTTTACGATCCTAGGGCTAAAGATGCTTTAAATCTTAATAGCTGTATGTGTTACTCAGGATACTCAAAGGAAACTCTATATATTCTTTTCCTAATTCATCTTGTGCCTTTTACTGCTGCTAAAATAATTGCTGGGTGATCTTTAAATTCCACCAAAAAAGGAAGATAGCATCCAACATTGGAAGCCAGTTTTAACGGAAGTCATAAAGTAGTCAATGGACACAAGCTTATGTTCAGTGATAAGATAATCCAACCTGAATCTTTTGGTTTCCCCACAAAGAAAAAGTGGATGAAAGTAGATTGTGTGAAAGCCACTGAAACATGTGTTTTGATGTTCTTTGGAACTATCTGCACCTGACTGCTGACTTAGGAAGGGAGAATCAGGAGAGAATTCTGTCTCCCTTACTTATATCTGCCAGAGACTTCTTCTCATTATCCAGGGTCCTGAAATTCCCACAAGGAGTTTGGCCTTACTGTGAATGGACAGTAACTCTATCTCACATGTAGTGTACACTGACCAGCAGGAAGTTTGTTAGACCACACCTAGTGCAGGAAACATAAGCAAGTTCTCTGAAAAAAAGACTACTGGTCACTGAAGCAGAGCCATAACTACAAATTTGGGTTCTTGGGGTGAGCAACACTAAACAAGTCCTCAAATCAACTGGAGGGACAGCTCAATCAATCTGTCTGTCCAAAAGCATCAATTAAGTGCCTACTGTGTGTCAAGCACTGTTCTAAGTGCTGGAAATACAAAGACAAAAATGAACAGGTCTCTGCCCTTGAGTTGAAAATTACAAGGTCTCTGGTGGGGAGTCTAAGAGAGGAACTTACCTGATATGTGATAAGGGGGTGAATCAGAGAAACCTTACCTTTTGGAAGCTTTCTAGTTTAAAATTAGTCTCACTGACTAGTTTCTAGTTGCCAAAGGAGTAAAACTGTGAATATACAAATGTAATAAATTTTAAAATTGCATAGTCTTCTAAAAAAAATCATTATTTGACATTTTTGTGCCTTCTACATGTTGATGTCCTGAGATAGTGCCACAGTTGCTCTGCATTAGTTAAGCCTCCGTACAAGAACAGAGGAAAGAAGGCTTAAGGAAGCTCTTCTCACCTTTCTAAATAGGAAGGTACATTATTCATACCACTCAGGGAGTGGAGAGGTTAGGGATTATCTGAACTGAATATTCATTGGTCTTCCTCAGAGAAAATACAAACCGGGGATCTGATCTTAGAGTGAGAAGAGAATAGCATGATCCCTTCTGGAGGTCCTAAGCCAAAGATTCCTTTAGGGAGCAGAGTGAATAAGGAAGAACGGGGTGCCAGAATGTGCCCCCCCATCCACACCAACACCCAAGCAGTCAGAGCAGGTGTGGAGGCTAGAGACGTTCTAAGCTTAGTTCCTGCCTCCTTCCGAGTTGCTCTCATCACTTGGCAAAGAGACTTGTGTAGAAGGTCGAAAGGAAGAAACAAGGCAAGCTGATGCCCAGCTCTCCCAGACAGCGAGTGCCATGAAGTTTTTGGAATGGCCACCTTACTAAATACTCTGTGCCTCAGAATCTCTGGGACAATGAACCATCCCAGAAACTAGGGAAGTCACTTAACTTTCCTCGATTCATCTGTAGGACACATGGGTTTGACCAGATGACATCTATATTCTCTCCCAGCTATCCATCTATGATCCTAATATGTATGTAAGTCTCTTTATGCTGAGATTAATTGACTTGCCCAGAATGACACTGCTGATGAGCACCAAAGGCATTGTTGACTCTAGGTCACCCCACAGGTAAGAATCAAAAGCACAGCTCTCCCTTATCCCAAGCCCAGGAATCTATCCACTATAGTAAATTGCCTCTAAAGATCTCTTCTCTCCCCACCACTGCCCCCAAAAGCTATGCTCCTTCAAACGTGGAGATTAACAATCTGATTGTATTTTAATAATCCTAGAAAGTCATCTGGAACACTGTGAAATGGCGTGACTTACCCAGAATCAAATTACTAGTATGTGTTGGAGGAAGTATGTGAAGCCAGATCTTTCTGGGTTTAGGACTATCTTTCTACTCTGCTTCTCTTCTTCAGGATTAGCCTTAACAGTTACTTATAGTCTCATTAACCACTCAACTTGACAACAGATTCCTAGGCATCACACTTGGAGGCATCTGAAATGGGAAGTATTTGTGAGGAAGAGAGGTTGGGTTAAAATAGTTGAGTAGGCCTGGGCCCATCAACAGGAGGAGTAAGTAGTTGTTCTTAAATTCACTGAGTGAAAGGGAGACATTAGATCAAGTCAAGTCAATAGCGTTTATTAAGTGCTTACTGTTTGCCAGGCATGGTGCAAAGAGGTGGAAATACAGAGAGAGGTGATAAGACAGAGCTTCCATTCTAATGGTAGAAGACAACACATAAAATGAAGCTCAGAGCGCATTTAGAGGAGAGAGAGAGAAAAGAGAAAGAGAGAGAAAGGAAGAGGAGAGGAGGGGGAAGAGAGGGGAGAAGAGAAGAGGGGAAAAAGGAAAAGAAAGAAAAAAGGAAAGAAAGGAAGAAAGGAAGGGGGGAAGCAAAGAGAGAGGTAAGGAGGGAAGGAATGAAGAAATACATTCATGTATCCTTGAATGAGGAGGCAGCTAAGTGGATAGAATGCTGGGCCTGTAGGCAGGAAGACCTGAATTCACATCTAGCTTTAGACACTTACCAGCTGTGTGACCCTGGGAAAGTCAATTAAACTCTGTTTGTCTTGATCCACTACAGTAGAAAATGGCAAACCACTCCAGTATCTTTTCCAAGAAAACCCCATGGACAGTGCTGGCACATTATGGTCCACAGAGACACAAAGAGTCGGACACAATCAAAGAACAATAATATGTAAATAAATGAAATCTTAAGCATTAAACAAGCACTGCCTATGTACAAAGCCCTGTGCTGAGTGCTGCGGACACACACAGTGATAGTCCTGGCTCTCAACACTACCTGGGGATACTTATGGCTGTAAGGAAGGCAGAAAGGTCCCATAGTCCTCAGAGTGCTTTGGATGCTTCAGCTCGGCTGGCTTGCCTGCTAGAGTAAACATGACTGGCCTAGATAAGTTCTTTAAAATGGAGATTCTGAGAAAAATGAACCAATCAGAAAAGGGGTCCTGGAGGAAGGGATCTTCCAGGGTGAGAAGATTGCTGGGGAATAGTGGAGACAGAAATCTAGAATTGAGAATGAGGCCCAGAGAGAAATGAAGGATAGTGGTGGTGATTATTCAACTTTTAGGTGACCAGAGAAAGATGCTAACTCAGTGGGTTGACTGGAGGCCACCCACTGAATGCTAAGGCGTTATTTTGGGTGAACAAGGCTCCAAGGGAGCATTGTAAATTCTTCTCTGTGTATTTGGAAAGGTCTTAGCTAAGAACCTGCCAGGTATGGAAGGCAAGAAAAGAATGTCCCTGCCCCTCTCTACTCAGGCTACAAGACCACTGTGAGTCATCATATTGTCCCAACAAGGGTCTGCAGTCTTTGAAAAGTGGTGAACCAATGTTTTCCTTTCTGTTCTAGCTCCTCAGGAAGCAGGACTGTGGGCTGTGATGGAAGGCTAACTTTGGTATATCTCAAGCACCAATCTTGGGGTGGAAAGAGGACATCTCCCTTGAGCTAGGGGAGGGACTCACCCAAGACTTGCATAGCTAGCCTTCTTAATGCTGAAAACTGGCCTCTGTGCCATCTTTGGGTGCCATCTCCTACTGAAGGGCTTCAGATTGTGTATCAGGCAACACTCCTGGAAAGTACGCCCATTGTTGCTTGGCTAACAGAAGTGACCAGAGATAATCTGTGAGAAAATGATATCTCAGGGGCAGCAGATGGTACAGTGGAACTTAGGTCCTCCAGACTCTGGGCAGGTCACTTGACCCTGATTGCCTCCAAAAAAGAAAAGAAACTCTGTCCCTCCCTTGGAAGGAGGAGATAAGGAGAGGACATGGAATCACAGTTATCTATTTCTATAAGAGAGATATAGTTCTGAGGACAAATCCTCTCCTTCAGTTAATATGCAGACTTCAATAGCCTTTTTTATCAAAAATGGGGGAAGGTTTGTGTGAGGATAAGGTCCTTCTAGGTCATCAGGCGCACTCCTTCATTTCATGTTCATTAGTTAGCTCCTCCTGTTCTGTAAATCCATATGTAAGCTCCTTGAGGGTGAGAACCATTTTTAAATATTCTGTCATCATATCTCCAGCACCTTGCACAGCAAAACAAATTTGGCAGGTGTCAAATAAGTGTTCTGTGAGCCTAGGAATGCCCATCTCTGTTCATAGAGCCAAAGCATCCCAGAATCATAGGCTTATGGAAGGAAAGGAAACTTAGAAATCATCTAGTCTAAACTCTTCATTTTTCAGATGTGGAAACTGAGGTCTAGGAAGAGGGAATGACTTCCCCTAAGATGACACAGGTCAAAGGTGCAATTCACATCAAAGTTTTCCTCACTCCAGGTTCAGAACTCTCCTCTGTGCTATGCTGATGATTCCCAAGCAGTATCTTCTTTGTTCTACTTCCTAAGAGACAGGTCTCTACTGGGAGCTGGGTGATCTTGGAGGCAGGTCCTGGGTGGAGAAGACTGGATTTTTTACAAAAGGAGCTATTGGGAGAAAGACAGAAGAGACTTTCTTCCCTGTGGGCCTGGGGAACAAGCTGCCCCCACAGGAAGGGCAGAAAGAACAGAGCTCAGAGTTTTATTATTATTTTTATGAAGGAAAGAAGCAAGGATCCAGAGGAATGACGATGAGGGATGCTTTCAAAGTTATATTTAGAGATCTGACTCCTACATTCAAACCAACTCCTAAGCAGCCTTTCAGGTGGGTGGTTCACTTGCTGGTCTGTTAACATCTTGGTGTGTACTTTGAACACAGGGAAGCTGATGACTTGTTTTTCTGAGCTGTAGGAAAAAGTGGAAGAAAGTCCTCGGGGGTAGTGGCTTCTGGGGATCCAGTTCTACTTGGCTTGAGCCCCCAAGCTCTGATTCGAAAAGGCATAGGCTTTGACATCCTATGGGGCTTTCTGAGGAAATAAGATAATAAGTTAGATCACTACCCCTATTAGAGAGCAGTCAGATTTTGAAACTGGAGAAAGATGGATGAGTATTCAGCTGGATTCAGTTAGACTGAAGTCGAGAAGCAACATGCCAATTTGTAATGAGCTCTGAGAATCTTATCTTCTCATTTAGCTCATTTTGCTGGAAATGATGACACTTGGGGTCATGAAGAAAGTTGTTAGATATGCTTGAGGTAAAGGAACCACAGAAGGGTTAATAAAGTCCTTCTTTGCTTCCTCGCTTTTTGAAGATATCCTTCTAAGTGAGAATGAGACGGAAAGGGAAAGAAAAGAAAAGGCAATGGGAATGGGGAAAGAAGAGGGAAGGGAAGGGGAGGAGAGGGGAGAGGAGAGGAGAGAGAAGGAAAGAAAGGGGAGTGGAGGGACGTGAAAGAGAGGGGAGGGGGGAAAAAGGGAGAGGAGGGAGAAGGAAAAGAAACAAGAGAGGAAAATAGAGAGACTATGTTTTCATTTACCTCACTGTTCTTTGACAGAGGTCCCAAAATTCTTTTCCTACTCTGGCAAAGTGCCAGCCACAGGCTGCTTGCTTCTGTGGTCATTTTTGCTGCCAGAACCCAAGGATTTGGGGGCTGTTAGGGACTTTGTCTTATTATCCCTCCCACACTTTGTTCCTCAGTCCAATTAAATGAAAGACACAAAGTGCTACAGAAGCCTGAGAAAGGGAAGGTAATTTCTGGTTTGGTTGGGAGTTAGGGGTGAAGATTATGGAAGGTTTCATGGAGAAAGCAGCACTCAGTCTGGGTACAGGGTAGGGAGGACTTCGGCAGGTGGACATGAGCCGAAGACATTCTAGACAGATATAGGTCACAATGTGGGGGAAATTTCGGGAGTAGCCAGAATGCAGAGAATCCGTACAAAATCTTTCCACTCCAGCATGGAAAGAATAGTAACTCTGTACCTCAGTGTCTGTGTCCCCATGAGATAATTATGAAAGCCCCCACATACACAGAACTCAGGCTTTGTGTTCTGGAAGCTTTTCCAAACTGGGCTACTCACCATGTAATACTGGAACAGATTCTCTAGAAGGAATAATAGAGCTGGGATAAGAGGACCTTGAGCTAGAACCCTGTCTTTGTTACTTACTAACTATATAACCTCAGCCAAATCATGTAACTTCTCAGGGCCAGAGTCTCCTTATCTGTAAGAACAGGAATTTGGAATGGATGGCCCCTCAGCTCTAATCTATGATCCTCTGATCTTAAGAACTTACTCCCTTTTCAGGGCCTCAGTGTCCTTATAAAATGAGGAGATTGGATTAGATAATGCCTAAGATTACTTCCTAAAACCACATTTAAGGATGCTAGGCCTCTTAGACTGGCAGGGCACTCAACTGACCCTGGAAAGAGGCTTTGTGGTGACATCAAAAAGGCTTTTCATGTGAACTCACAGAAAGGAGCTGAGTTCAAATTCAGCCTCTGCTACTAAATACTTCTATGACTTAGAATGAGTCACTTTTCCACTCTAAGCCTGATCCATCAAATGGACTCTAATGATCTCTAAACCTCCTTTTGAGTCTACAATGTCAGTCTAAGATCTCTTCCATCCCTAAAATACTATGCTCCAGGGCCCTGTGATTTCTTGCAAGTGTAGGCACCTGGGCATACATTTGTTTTTCTCTTGGGTCTATGGGCCCTACTAAGCTGACTGCCTCACAAGATTCTCTAACTTGTTTTTTGGAGCAGAAGAACATGGAACACTTTGGGAGATAGGGGTGGGGAAATAGCAAATCAAGGGCAGCAATCCTGTTCATTCAAGAGACCAAAACTGTAAAATTGTCTTCTCTCCCTTTCTTCTTTCTCCCCTTTCTATGGAGCCAAACACTTGAGGTTCCTTAGGTTCCAGCCTCAAATGTTTGTTATTAGTAATTTGGAAAGAAGGTCTACTCCCTACCTAGGTCACCAAAAGGTTGAATTGTATTTTCAGGAGGTGGGGTAGGCATAGAACAACCTTAGAACAGCAGCCTTCTTTTGTAGAACCAAAGCCTGCCTCCCTATCAAGATAAGCTTTGTCTGAGAGGGGCCTAAGCCTATCTGTTACTTGCAGCATTTTAATGGTAATTATGAGAGTTAAAGATCTTCCCCACTCATTAATGGACCTGCCCACCAAGGGAAGTTTGATTAAGGGAGATTTGTTTTGCACTAAGACCCACACTTTTTGTTAATTTCTACTGAGGCATTGGTCAGAGGGTCCTGTCCTCCAATTTGAGCACTCAGACGGAAGGTTTTGTTTTGGGGCTTAGTTTTTGGAAGAAGGTTTGTGTGACAGATGAGACTCTGGAAAGTCACTAAGGAGTCCCCAGGCTTTGAAAACCCAGATGTTGGTACTTCTCTCTCTGGTAACTATATATGTTCATAATGGTCAGATAGTTGGATCTGTCTATTGATCTGTGATATATGTATTGTTTATGGTCAGACAGTTGGAAGCCCTGTCTGTTGATGTTTATTTCTATTTGTATTTTCTCTGAAGTTCAGGGTGCTGACTTTTTCCCCTGAACTAAGTGAATGATATATATGTCTAATTAAAGTAGATTGCTGACACCTCAAAACTTGCTTTTTTTTTTTTTTTTTTTTTTTTTTTAGAAAATCAGACCTAAGAGCCTGTACAGGAGGCCCTCATGTATATTGTGGTCCTTGCTGTTACAAGCTCCTGCCAGGATTTTCACACTGCAGGTTTTTCTATGTATGTATTTTGGGATGGAAGGGGGCACCTAAGAGTTCTATTGCTTTTAAGTAGGAATGACTGTAACACACATCTATATGCATATACACCTTGAAGATGAGAGAGAAAGAGAGAAGAAGAGGAAGAAGAAGAAGAAGAAGAAGAAGAAGAAGAAGAAGAAGAAGAAGAAGAAGAAAAAGGAAGGAAGAAGAAAAAGGAAGGAAGGAAGGAAGGAAGGAAGGAAGGAAGGAAGGAAGGAAGGAAGGAAGGAAGGAAGGAAGGAAGGAAGGAAGGAAGGAAGAGAAAACCAGATAGTTAGACTCCAAGTCCAGGATTTTTTTCATTATATTCAAATTATAAGATCACAGAGCTAGAGCAAAAGGGGTCCTCAGAAGCTACAACTTTATTTTATTTTATCATTAAAATTATTTTCAAATTTTTTTTATTGTTCTATTTCCTAAAAGAAAAGAAAGTTTTGAGGTGTCAACAATCTACTTTAATCAACATGTATATCCTTCACTTAGTTTGGGGGGAAAGTCAACACCCTAAACTTCAGAGAAAATACAAATAGAGAAATAAACACCAATAGGCAGGGCTTCCAACTTGCTTGACAAATGCTAACCAGGGAATTTCAGTAAGCAAAAGTAAAAATAAGAAGAAGATTGTCCATGAAATGGTGAATATTCGTTATAGATAGTATAATTCATTTGAACTCAGGAAGACCTGGATTCAGATTTGTTCTCAGACAATTCTTAGCTATGTGACCCGGGACTTGATACTTGCAAAGCACCTGGCACATAGTGGGCTTTATATAAATGTTAGTTACTATAAAAGTGCTTGAGTTTCCAAAGCACTTTACACATTTCATTTGATCCTCACAATAACCCTGTGAGGCAGGTGATATTACTAACCCCATTTTACAGATGAGGAAACGGAGTCAGACAGGGTTTAAGTGCCTTGCCTAGGGTTACGTAGCTACTATGCATCTAAGGTCAAATGTGAATTCAAGTCTACCTGCCTCTAAGTCCAGGGTTTTATCTGCCATACCACCTAACTGCCTGCGCGAGCTCCTTTGGCATCTCAAGTCCATCATTTCCCTCTCTGTCAGGCATTGGGTAACATGCTTCATTCTTGGTCCTCTGGAGACATTGCATTAATCAGTTGATCATTTCATTACTTACGTCTTTCAAAGTTGTTTTCTTTACAGTTTGGTAGTCCCTGTACAAACTGTTCTCCCAGTCATGTTGGTTTCCCTCTGTATCAGCTCCTCTAGGTCTTCCAATCAGATAAGAAAACTGGGGCACAAGGAGTCTGAATGATTTGTCAACAATCACGCAGGGAATGTCACAAGTGGGGTTTGAACTCAGGAATTCTGACTCCAAATACAGGACTCTCCATTCTTGCTCTTCTTTGATCTCTCTGTTCTGTTTGTTTGCTTGTTTTGAGACTGGGTCTCTCTATTTCATCCAGGCTAGAAAGGCAGTGGCCCCAACGCCACTGCTAACAGGCAAAGAAGCTTTGCCCTACACTTTTTCTAACCTGGGTGAGCTCAATCCCTCTTCAGACAACAGAGCAGCTCCCCCTCACTCCCTGGGGTTCACTCTATCCATATCAGTCTTAGTTCAGAAACCTTTACCATACTGGAGCTTAAAATTCCTGAACTCCAGCAATCCACCATTTTCAGGGTCCCCAGCAGAAGGGACCACAAGTCTGCTCTACCACGTCTGATCTGGCTTCTTGGACCTCGCTAGAGCACAGGCTACTTGTGATCTGAGCCCATCTAAGTTTCTTTTCCTGTGCCTTGGCTATGAACAGAGATAGAATTTGTGATCTCATTCTGCAGAGGTGAGAAGGTCCCTGTTCTATCAATAACTTTTCTCCGTGACAGCCTCCTTTGAGCTGGAATTTAACTGGAGTTTATTTAACACAGGCCAAGGACAGAATCTGAAACTGGATCAACAAACGGTATTTGATTCAGGCACAAACAGTTTGTTCCCTTTATGAACCACAAATTATTTTAAAAATTATTAGGTATATGATTGGCTGGAAGATAGCCCCACATGAACAGGAAAGATGTGCTTGCACTCGTTTAGAGGCATTGGTACGGGCAGCCCAGTTGGCAAAGGAAATTCTGTCTAGTCTTTGTTATGACACTGACCAAGTCTTTAACTGTGAGCACACCTGATTGGGCATGGGTGACCACAATATATGTCGGCTTACTGCTTTGCAGAGGCATGCTCAGACTACAGAAAAGTACTTCTCTTCAATGAAGCATAAGTTCCCATTCAGAGAGAGAGTGTATGTAAGTGTATATAAATATACATGCATTCATATACATATGTACATGTATATATATATGTACAGGTACATGCATATGAATATGTATATGCATATGAATACTATAAGGCGATATGTGTTAGTGGATAGAATCCTTGTCAGAGTCGAGAAGACCTGAGTTCAAGTCTACCTGTACTTAACTTTTCCGTGTCCCAAGGCAACTTTCTAAGACTATAACTTCAAAAGCAGATTCTATTCTTCACTGGTAGAAAGAATTTCATCATGGAAGTTCCCTATACCAACTGAATCACAAGCCACATCAAAAAAAATATATTCTTCTACATTTTAACTGCTCTATCATCCCACTGGCCTCTGATCTGGTCTATAATCCCAATGTGATGATCTGTTGAAGGGTCCCTCCAAGAGTACAGAGCCCAAGCCACACATACCCTCTTGTCTGGGCAGGTCTTATCCATGCCTTCCCATGACTGCTTCACAGCACAGGTACCCTTTGGGCTGGAGGCCTTTCTCAGAGTCTTTTACCAGTTGGTGATGCCCAGTGGGTGCTCAGATGGTTCGTCTAGTGACCATCACTCTCACTAGCTTATTTTTCTCTGGTTTCTTGTATGTCACTTTTTCACTTCTCACATTTTTATCATCTCTGGTAATAGACTGCAAATGCTGTCTAAAAAGGGAAGAAAGTGGAGTCTGCTAATTAAAGGCTAGTGACCTTGACTTTGATTCCTGGAAATATTCTAGAATGTATTATTAAAGGGATGACTAGTGAACCCCAAGAAGAGGATTTCAAAGAGCCAGTATGATTTCTGAAAAAATAGACTAGCATTATTTCCTAGCCAAGTTTTTAAACTTGCATATATATGGAGTCTACAACAGATAGGATTTACCTAGTTTTTAGTAAAATGTTTGATAAAGTTTCTCATATTATTATTATGAAAATGATAGAGAGGTTTAGTTAGGTGAATCTGATAATGATTGGTTGGCCAGACCCAAAGACTAGTCATTAATGGCTCAGGTAATGGAGAGACAGATGGAGAGGGAGAGGGAAAGGAAAATGGAGAGGGTAGGGAGGGAAAGAAGTCTTCACTGGAGTGTCCCAGGGACACCTGGCTCTATGCTTAAGGTAACATTTTTTTCAATGACCTTGATGAAAGTATAGGTAGCATGTATATTGGATTTTTGGATGACAGAAAACTGGGTGGCAGAGTTAGATTTTTAAAAAATCTTGAATATTAAGCCACCTCTAATAATATGAAATTTTAGCAGGGATAATTATCTGAAACATGAACTCAAAAAAATCAGCTTCTCAATTTCAAGGTGGGGCAGGAATACTACAGATTATCTGAAAAGGGATCTGGAGTTTTAGTGAGTTGCAAACTTATTACGAAAAGGAAATCAAGGAAACTAGTGTTATCTTAGGCTTTTTAAATAAGGCAGTTTGTAGCCCAGTAGATAGAACACTAGACTTGAGTTAGGAAGACCTGAGTTCAAATCCCTCTTCAGTACTCACTAGCTATGTGACCACAGGTAAGTCATTTAACTTCTGTAGCATGGGGATAATTATAACAAGTACTTCCCAGGGTCATTCTGAAGACAACAGTGTGATAACTTTTGTGAAAAATTTTGCAAACCTTCCAGAGCTAACTATTATCTTAAGGGAGGGATTGATGTTCTATACTCTGGCTATATCAAGAATGCTGTGTGTAATGTTAACTTCAGCTCTATTAAAGATCTTCCCTGCCCATTAATAGGCCTCGCCTGAAGCCCATTAAGGTTCATGATGCCCTCCAACTCTGAAAAGTGTACATGTACTCTGAGGTGAGGTTTTTCTTTGGGGGCTTGGAAGAAGGTTCATATGCCAGATGAGACTCTGGGTAGCTGTTAAAGAACCCCCTCCCTCCCCCACTTTGAAACTGCAGATATTGGTGCTTCTTTCTCTCTGGTAACTATATATGTATGTAATGGTCAGACAGTTGGATCTGTCTGTTGATCTGTGATGTATGTAGTGCTTATGGTTAGATAGTTGGAAGCCTTGTCTGTTGGTCTTTATGTCTCTGCTTGTATTTTCTCTGTTGGTGAATGTAATTAAAGTAGATTGGTGACCCCTCAAAAGTTGCTTTCCTTTTAGAAAAGCAGATCTAAAAACCTGAACATCAGGCACTCCTGTGTATGCCAGAATCCTTGCATTGGACTTGGGTTCTGGACACCACAATGTAGAAAGGACATTGACAAGTTAGAAAGAGTCTAGAGGAGGGCAACCAGAATGATGGGGGCTTCCAATACTGTAGAAGGATTGGTTGAAGGAACCAAAGGTATTTAGCACAGAGAAGAGGAAACTTAAACAGGATATTCAGGAGTAGCTATCTTCAATACCTAAAGGGCCCTCACAAGCAAGAGACTGACTAGCTGTGTGACCCTGAGCAAGTCATTTAACCTCTGTTTGCCTCAATTTCCTTAACTTCAACTGGGTGTTATAATAATACAACCTACCACCCAATCAACAGAGACAATACTGGTAAAGCACGTAACGTAATGTCCCACACATACTAAGGGCTATGTAAATGTCATTTATTGTAGCAGTTGTTGCTGTTGTTAGCTGTGTGACCCTGGGCAGATCACTTCAACTTTCTCAGTCCCAGTTCCTTCATCTCTAAACTGAGGATAATAACAGCACCCACCTTCCAGAGTTGCTTTGAGGAACAAATGTGTTCATACGTGTGAACCTTAAAGCCCTCCATAAGTGCTGGGAATTATTTTCAGCTTAGCCTCAGCGGTCAGGCTAGCAAAATGAGTAGCAGTTGCAAAGAGGCTAACTGAGAGAAGTAAGGAAGCCTATCCTACTAGAACATCCCAAAAGTAAGACAGAAGGCCTCCCGTGGGACCCTGAAGACCCTGGGGGTCTTCAAGTAGAGGCCAAATGACCATGTTCTGAGACTGAGTTAGTAGGGAATCTTTTTCAGCCTGAGACAGGACTCTGTGAACTCTGAGGTGCCTTCCTCCTCCTAAAGTATTTGATTTTGTGATCCCTGATATCTGGACACCAAGAAGGACTGTGGGTCAACTATTTCCCAGTACTGTCCGGCGTATCCTTGAAAATTTTCTTTTGTCATTTGTTTAAGATTTGTAGCATGGTCCTGGTGGATAGAAACTGAATCTTCCCTTTTTCAGTAGAGTGGCTTGCCTATCCTTAGAGCTCAGCATAAACGTAATAAAACGTTGCTCAACTCTCCCCCACATCTTGCAGAAAGCATATTTCCCAAGCAGTGACTCCCTCTGCTTCCTCCTACATTCTCCTCTTAGACCCACAGTATACACATGATACCCAGCTCTGTTTTGTTTTTTTAGTATAGTGCTCACTGCTACCTTGAGAGATTCTTTTTCTTCTTTTTTCTATTAATTACTTTATTTTTAGTTTTCAACATTCACTTCCACAAGATCTTCAGTTTCAAATTTTCTCCCCATCTCTCCCCTTCCCCCACCCCAAGATACTGTGCATTCTGATTACCCTTTCCCTCAATGTGCCCTCCCTTCTATCACACACCCCCCCCTTCTCTTATCCCCATCCCCTCTATTTTCCTGTAGGGCAAGATAGATTTCTCTACCCCATTACCTATATTTCTTATGCATGTTAAAACAATTTTTAACATTCATTTTTCAAACTTTGAGTTCCACATTCTTGATTCTTAAAAACCATCTCTATGTTCTCAGGAGAATATACAGTACTACCCAGGGACAGTTCCTCCATGCTTCTCTGTATACCCTCTGATCAGTGCTTCCAAACAGCCCTGTGATCTGGTGAGACCAGGTGTTGTTGTTATACCTGCTTTATAAATGGGTAAACTGAGGTTTGGGTTAATTGATTTCCCCAAAGTCACACAATTAGCAAGCAACAGAACTGTACTAAAACCCAGAAGTCTGTCTCTCAGTCCAATGCCCTTTCCATTCTACCAAGATACCTCTCCAGTCAAAGAAGACAATATCAGAAGAGTTGGCCATTGGAACACTCATCTTGGAGAAGGCAATGAGGAAGTATCAGTTGTCAGAGAAAAGCCAGCTCCCATTTATGGAAAAGAAGTGAAAGACATACCCATGGAAAACATAGACGGTATAGGGAAGTACACTCATAAGAATACAAAGTTTCCACAGGGCACAGTAGAAGAAGACCTACTAAAAGGGCAGATAGAAATGAAAATGACTTGAGAAAGGGTAAGATTTAACTGGATAAGATGGAGACATGGAGGGCTATGGAGAGGGGAGGGAAGGAATTTTTTAGTGTGCTAAATATGGTAAAAATTAGTTGGGCATTAAGAGGTAAGAAAGAATTTTAAAGAGACAACATGAGGGAGATTCTCTGCTTCAAAAGGGAGGATTTTTGTTCTTAGAACTGATAGAACTAAACAACTCCAATATTGTGATTAGAATGCTGATGTAAAGGCATGGAATCCCTAAGACTTTCCATCTCCAGTACAGGATTTTGGACTGATGGGCATTTCAAAGCACTGCATTGCTTTTCCAATCACGTAGTAATCCATTATGGGTTGGAGCTGAGAAGGTTCCACAATACTCAAGTCCAAGAAGCCAGAAAGAATTCAGGTCTAGGGTTCCCAAGTAACAGGATGTCCAAGCTAGACCAAGAAAGATACTGCTTGTGCCAAGGGTAGCCAAGGGTTCCTATGCCTGATGGTACCTGCTTCTTCAGAAGTTCTTCAGCCAGAAAGCTCCCACCTTCCTTCATTGTTGCTCCTAAGTCAACAACGGGCATTTATACAACAGCAGACTCTAAGTGAGAAACATAAAGTTCCATTTGATTCAATAAACACTTGTAAAACACATACTGTGTGCAAGGCATTGGGCTAGAGGGGGGAAGGGCGGGATGATTGGGGGTGGGGAGCTGGACAAATTTACATCCCTCGGTGCCAGGTACTGATTTGATAATGGTTGATGCAGCCCATCGTTCCTGAGGAAGCTCCTTTCTGAAACATTGGAGCCCAAATTATTTGTTTTCTTCTACAAAGAGAAAGATGGAAGAGAAGATGAGCTTTGCTGATGCTAAAAGCAAATGTATTTAAGTTTTCTTATCACAATAACAACCCTCAATGTACACAACGACTACAATGTAAATGAAAAGATCATTAGAAGGAAGGGAGATTCTGAATAACCAAAAAAATCCAGTAAATAGATAAAAAAAATTCTTCCTTCCTCTCAGAAGAGTAGGGAGGGGACAACTAGAGCAGAATGTTGTATATGTTCTCAGATTCCATCCTTATGTCCAATGTTTTTAATTGATATTTTTTGACACAAAAGAAGAGTAATCTGGAGGGAAATGGAATTCCTCACCCCAGAGAAAACTGTGACAGAGGAGCCAATCAACAAGTATTTTTTAAAAATTTTTTTAAATTTTAATAGTATTTTTCCCAATTTTGTCAAGACAATTTTTAGTATTCATTTATACAAGATTTTGAATTCCAAATTTTTCTCTCTCCCCTCTTTCTAAAATGGTAGGCAATTTGATATAGGTCGTACATGAGCTATCATGTGAAACATATTTCCACATTAGTCACAGTTGTGAGATAAGAAACAGATCAAAAGGGAAAAAAACATGAAGAAGAATAAACTAAGTGAAAAACGTATTCTTCGATCTGCACTCAGCGTTCATCAGTTCTTCCTCTGGACGTGGATAGCATTTTCCTCTGTGAGTCCTTTGTGCTGATCTTGGATCATAATGTTGCTGAGAAGACCCGAGTCATTCATGGTTGATCATCATACAATGTTGCTGATACTGAGTCCTATGTACTCCTGGTTCTGCTCATTTCATTCTACATCAGTTCATAGAAGTCTTTCCAGGTTTTTCTGAAATCTACCTTCAACAATTATTTCTTAAGTGTCTCCTACATGTCTAGTACTGTGAGAAGTACTGGCAATGTAAGTACAAAGAACAAATCAATCCCTGCTTCATAGAGCCTTTATATTCTAGTGAGGAAAGACAAGTATATACAAAATGTATACAGCATAAATAAGAAATGAATTAATACATATATTTGTATACATGCTGCATATATACATACATATAAAAGCATATATATACGTGTGTGTGTATATATCTTCATATATACACATACACACACAAGGATGCTACTAGTTGGGGATATCAAGAAAAATGTCATGAGATGATGGTGCTTGAGCTGCATCTTAAAGAAAGAGAGGAATTCTATGGAGGAGAGTTGGGGAGAGAGTGATGAACCAGAAAATAGACACAGAGGAGTGATTAGACAAGGGAGGCAAACGAGAAGAACCAGAAGAATCACAAAAGCCAAAGAGGACAGGGCGCTTAACCATGTCAAATGAGGCAGAGAGCTTCAGGACTGGACAGCGAGGTGTATGCATAGCACTCTGGGCACCTCATCTCCCTGACACAAATCTGCCCTCAGACACTTACTAGTTGTGTGACCCTGGGCAAATCACTTCACTCTGCCTCACTTTTCTCATCTGTAAAGCAAGCTGGAGAAGGAGCTCCTCCAGCATCTTTGCAAAGAAAACCCCAAATGGGGTCACAAAGAGTCAGACACAACTGAAAAATGACAAAAATCTCAAGGACTGAGAAAGACCATCAGATTAGGTAATTCAGAGATCATTAATAACTTTGAAAAGGATAGTTTATAAAGATAAAACTTCTCAATAAAATATATTGATTTTTGAAAAGCACTCTTACTGGAGGAACATTTAGGTCATTAAGGAGCCCCCCATGCACTCTTCAACTCTCTATTAATGTCCCACATAAATCTATTTAAAAAGAAAGAAATATTTGTTAAGCACCTACTATGTGCCACATACTGTGCAAAGTACACACTCCAAAAGCTTTATAGGAAAAGATTGAGAATGTTTATATAATACACTAGCAAACTCTAAAAGCATTGCATAAGTATAATTGTTACATGGGCATTATATGAATATAATTATTATTAATAAGCATGTGTTAAATACCTACTATGTAAAGAGTATTTAATGTATGTGTGTATTAAATATATACTGAATACTTACTATTTACAAACTAAACATCTAGGTGGCACAGTGGATAGAGTACCAGGCCTGGAGTCAGGAAGAGTCCTCAACTTGAGATCAAATCCAGCCTCAGACACTTACTAGCCATGTGACCCTGGGCACTTAACCCTGCTTACCTCAGTTTCCTTAACTGTCAAATGAACTAGAGAAGGAAATGGCAAACCACTCCAGTATCTTTACCAAGAAAACACCTAATGGGAAGAGTCAGACACTACTGAAAAACAGCTGAATGACAAAATCTACAGCGAGTGAGGATGATATAATGAACAGAGGGCTCTCCTTGGAGGAAGGAAGACCTGTGCTTAAGTCCTGCCTGTGACAAGTACTTGTGCCTGGGTCCTTGGGCAACCCACTCCAGTATCTTTGCCAAGAAAACCCCAAATGGGGTCACACATGACTGAAATGACTGAACAAAAACAAAGGGACTAGTAGATGACCATCAGAAATGATCATTGCTCGTAATGGCAAATCTTGAGTCATTCCAAAATCAACGACTTCGGAATCACAGCAGTATATGGTCTGTCTTCACTATTAGGATCAGTTAATCAGCTTGCATTTTTAAGTGCCTACTATGTGTCAGGTTTTGTACTAAGATTGATGTGAGCCCCTTGAAATCAGGAGCTGTCTTAAATTTCTATTAATATCTCTAGTGTTTTGCATACAGTAAATGTTTGATGATTTTATTCATTCATTACCATAAAATAATTATGTATTACTTACGTAAGCACTGGAGATAAAAAGAGGATCCAATAAGTCAAGAGCAGCAGCATGACCCAACCACAAGACCAGTGCATTTGTGTTTGGACCCATTCACAGATCCCACACTTGACATCTACTACCTGAGTGTCCTTGGGTAAGCAGTCCATTTCACCTCTCTGGGCCTTGGTTACCTCTCTGTAATGTAAGGGCCATTCTGCATAATGCTCAAAAGGCCAACTCCATCAGGCTACCATGAACCAAGTCACGTCCCAGGCTTGGCTTCCATCTTAGCCATGACTCTGGACCCAGGAGACTAGACCAAGAACAAAGAGAAGTTGAGAGCTGAATGGGACTTTTTCCTAAGTTATGAACTGTTGCAGTCTATTAGACAAATCTGTAATTTAGGCAGTTTAAAAAAAGAGTGTTAAGTCCCTGTTAGAGTTGACTGGCTTCTTTAAAGCTGCTTTTAGGTTTCTTGGTTAAATATTTATTCATTAATATATTTAAAGGCCATATTATTTACACAATAGCTTTGGAACCATTCTGGTCCATTGGGTAATTATTACCTATTTCAAATCAGAACGAAAACACTGATGGTGATTTACAGGGAAAGAGCACTTACTTGAGCTTTAAATATGTCATTCTTTAATTTCACCTTTCTTTTTAAACACTTCCATGCTACTAGTTCTAATGGGGCTTTCTTTGTGTTTGTGTGTGTGTGGTGAGAGTAAGGTGGGAAGAGAGGCCCTTTTGCCAAAGCCCAGTGTAATTAAACGGCTTATGGACACGTTGCCTGCCAAATGTCTCATTGAAATGATGCCTTTGAGTTCCTCAAACAAGAGCAGAGGGAAAAAAACAAAACACCTGCAGTCACGTCTGTTTCTCATTTTACACTCTTGTAAGTCAGCTGCCCAGCAGATTAATTGAAATTTGCTTCTGAGTTGAAACCGTGCGCCTCATGGGTTAGCTTCACTGGAATTTGGAAACTGGAGTACAGAAGGTGTCACTCAAGTATGTAACTGATTTGCATTGACCATACAGCAAGTCAGGGAATCATGCCTTGAGAACATAGATCCTCAGTTTCATGGCAGCTAAGAGAAAAAAGAAAGCCTGTATTTGCCCTCAGTGGGGCCTCGCTGGCACCCTTGGTGGGTATTCTCCCAGAGTCTGCACAGGTGAGGGGCAAAGCCTCATACAAAGAATACCAAATGCATGCATGTTGATAGCTCATGGCCAAGACACGGATTATAGCCACCTCCTGCTGTACAAAAAAAAAAACAGTAAGAAGCCAAGCAAATTGGGGGATGGGGGAGGGGCAAGGCTGGGGATGGTCAAAGAAACTTAGGGAGGATGTAGGCCAGAACCTCTGGGCTCCCCACAAGCTACTCTCCCCAGGTTACAGTAGAAAAGGAGGCCCTTGTGCTCAGGTCCCATACGGAGCCTGCCTAACCATGATAAGGATTCTGCAACTTCCCCAAATAGCCTCCGAATTAAGGACAAAGAATTACAGAACCCCACCCATAGAAATCATGCCCTTTTTCTTCCTAAAAAAAGGTCTTATGACCATTTAAAAATAACATTTTGGGAAACTTCTTCTGGTTCTTTTTCCTCAAATACCACTGGGGAGAGAGAGAATCTATATGTCTAATACATAGGTGTAGTAGTACATGTATTGTAGAATTGCATTATAAACATGTATTGTGTATGCATACACACATGTGTTATGTAAGTAGATTGTTGCTATATGCGTGTGTGTTTATGGATTCCCACATGGTATGGACAGGACCTCTGTCTCTGAGCCAGCATGAATCCCCATGATAAGTTCATGGTGTGTGTAATGAAGTTGTTGTGTTCGTGCTTTGCTGCGAAAGAAGACCCATGTAACGAAGTATTGGTCAAGAAGTCCCCAGGTCTTTAAAAGCTTGTACCTGGGCCCGATGCCCCCCCTCACATGGAAGAGGTAAGCAATCCCACTTGCAGAAAAATATGGCAGAGTATACTTGAAGTACTCTGGAGACTTTCAGAGCCTGCAACTGGTTAGTGTCTGCCAAATCTATCACTAAGAGGAGCCTACCTGATTGGCCACTGAGCCAGAACTGGAAGCATTCAAAAGGCACCAACTGACCTGAGAGTGCTCCTCTTCAGCATCTCCTTCCTCTAGGCCTCCGGGGAGAGGTTAGATAGTGTTCTGAGGGGAGAGGCCTTAAGCCCTCCTCATGTGAGGCAGATATGGAACCCAGAAATATGTGCTTTGGTTCTTCACTTTGCTGTTTGTCCTTGTGTTTTAGGTGAAGGAGACTGAAAGTCAGAGATGGTGTGCTTTGAGAGGTCAGGAGGGCCACCCATTTGAGGTCCATGAGTCCAGGAACAGAACCCATGCCAGGCTTTGCAGCCAGTCCTTCATCAAGGCCCCAAAGTGAGGAACAACTTTCAGGACCCAGCCCATTGGAAACTGGAGTACAGAAGGTATCACTCAAGTATGTAACTGATTTCCATTGACCATACTGCAAATGCAGCTGCCATGTGAACCTGGTGAGACCAGTGTTAATGGAGAAAGTGTGTTAGTCTGAGAACGGTGGAGATTGTGGCTGTACAGGGGATGGTGGGCCTCCAAGTGTTGGGGGAAGGGGATATTTGCGTTTCTGTTCTTGCTGTCTTTGGAATAAATGCCCCTTTGTAAAAGTAAATTGATATTAAGTGGTTTCATGAAACTGGGAGTTCGTGACTGGCAGCCAATAGGAGAAAGATAGCCTAAACCTTTAGTAGCACCCTAGAAGGGAAGATGCAGCTGGCTTTGTGCTGTGAGAGTGTATTCAGAATAATTGCTCCATATTATATATATGTGTGTGTGTGTGTACGTATGTATGTGTATATGTATATACATATATAATACACATATGACACATACATACATGTGTAGGAACATAGATGGTATACATATAATGTAATTCTGTATATAAGTATGTGCAGCTAGGTGGCAAAGTGTATAGAACACAGAATTTATGAAGATCTAAGTTCAAATCCTGCCTTGGATATTTACTATCTGTGTAACCCTGGGTAAGTTAACATTTCTCAGGCTCAGTTTCCTCATCTACAAAATGGAGGTATAATAGTACCTAGTTCCTAGGGTTGTTGTGGGGGATCAAGTGAATACATGTTGCAGACACAGCTGGGGAAGAATTGGCCGCCCTTTTTTATCATTGCACAGTGCCCTGGAAAGATGTTTTGGAGGGTCCCAGAATTGTTGACTTCTAAGGAAGTACCTATTCACTTCCAGTATTACACGGTCACAGATTTGGAGCTGAAAGGAACTTATTAAAGTTATCTAATACAATTTTCAGCATTTTTACAGATGAGGAAACTGAGTCTTGGAGCACTTCAAGTGACTTGCTCAAGGTTTCACAGGTCGTAGGAACCAGATTCCCTGACTCCAAATCCAATAGTCATTCCATTATCCCAAACAGGAGTTTGGTCAAGTCTTATTGCTTGGACTTTCTCCAAATCTTTAGCATCCATCCCCTCTGAACTTAGAGAACAAACACGAACAAACACTTTCCTCAAGTCATCACCTCTCCCTTGATCTCTTGTAAGAGCCTAAGTCAGGGGTGGGGAACCTTCAGCCTTAAGATCATATACGGCCCTCTAAGTCCTCAAGTGCGGCCCTTTGACCAAGTCCAAGTTTTACAGAATAAATCCTTTTATTAAGGGGTTTTGTTCTGTGAAGTTTAGATTTGGTCAAAGGGCCACACTTGAGGACCTAAAAGGCTGCAGGTTCCCCACCCCTGGTATTGTTCTCTCTACATTCAGTCTTGCTCCTCTCCAAACCACATGGCTTCCAAACTGATGTGACAATGCCCCAAAAGAGGTCACGAAGAGTCCGACAGAACTGAAACGACTTAACAACAAAAATAGCAAAGCGTTTTTGATCATGTTCTTCATCTATTAGGGAAACTTCAAGTGATTTGTCATTGCCCTTAAAAACTCCTTTGTTTGGCATTTCAAGCTTTTTACAATATGGCTCCCCACCTGTCTTTCCAGACTGATGAGAAGTTTGTCCCCCTCTTTCAGTCAAGCTGGTCTGCTTTCTGTGTTCCTGTCCTATGGTCTATCTCCCACTTCCATACTTTTGCACAAGCTGCCCCCAGGTCTGAAATGCTCTTCCTCCCTCCATGTACCTCCTAGTTCCCTGGAAGGCTCACCAACAATACTGCTT